>APFE030120311.1:128494-176678 GCA_000404065.3 Pinus taeda | reverse complement strand
GGGGGATTTCATGCCCAACAGGCCTCCAACACAAACATCGTGACTCGCCCTCGAGTCACTCTGTTGGTGCGAAGTTCTTTGCGCGGAGTCCCTCCAACTGTTCTCGAACTATGGCAAGATTAGCAACATACTGAGCTGCTGCTTGCTGGATCTGCTGCATACGTTGTTCTGAGACCTCTGTGTCAGAAGTGCTTCTCTGCATCAGTGCGTGCATCCCCTGCATTTGTGCGAGCTTCCCTTCAATTTCTACTGTGGTGGTGAAGGCCTCGTCGATCCAAGGTTGAACGTGCACCTTCAGGACTACTTCCTTGTGTCATGCTGCGTCCACCTGCTCCTTCAGCGCTTTAGCCTGTTGCATCCGTACGAGCCTCTGACTAAGGACCACCGTCTGCGCAGTTCCTCGGACGCTGTCATACTATTGTTGGAGTTCTCACACCTCTGTCTCTAGACGTTGGATGTTGGGGTCCTCCTGTAGATTTGTGAGGATCTCCAATGATTCTTCCAACATACTAGTGCAGTCTCGCACTGCACCGCCAATCTCCTCTAGTCTCGCTGTGATAGTGCTAGCGCGTTGTTCTCTGACTTTTGGGGGTGGACGGCTGCTCCTTCAACTGTAGCTCTGCGATCTGAAGGTTCAGCTCCAGCTGAACCTTTGTCATTTCTTCCCTTGCCTCACGGAACCCTACTACTAACTTGTGGATCCACGCCTCTGCTGGGATGGCTAGCTCCGGGACGCTTTGGCAAGCGTCATCTATTATTTGTACCAACTGTTTTTTCTGCGACACCAATTCGTTGCGCTGTAAGCTCAGTTGTTCCATATTGATTTTCTTCTCATTGAGGACTTGCAGTGCACGACTCTCCCTAGCGTGCAGCTCTATAGTTATCTCATCTTGCAAAACATATAAGGCATCTCGCGGGAGTGTAGCCATATTGATACTGAGACCCTTCAATGTGCTCACTGTAGGCCTGTCGGCCTCATTTTTTTTCACGAGTGCCCCTTCTGGCAACACTATGGTATTTTTCATCCGTGCGCACAACATCTGTTTGGCTGTTGTTGAGCCGACTGCGAGGCTGGTTGAAAGGGTACCAACCTGAGGAGGGTGCACCTGTAATTCCTGTAACTGTGCTCTGAGGGCCCCCAACACAATCTGGTTCTCTTGCATGAAATCTTGGAGAGCCTCAGAGGTGACATCGTGCGCTGTCTCGCTGATGTCGTGCAAATCACCCTCGGTTAGGGTGATTGGGTCAATAGACAACTTCAATGCCTTGACCTTCTTACGCGACCTTGCCCACTTTGTTAGGTGCTGGTGCTTCAACTGCATTGACGCGATTTGTGGGTCCGCGCCTCCCTCTTCTGTCTATGCTTCCTCTACTTCCTGCCCCTGCGAAGGCATCACTTAGCCCTTGCTTGCCTTCGTGGATGCCTCCTATGTTGCTGTTTCTCCAGCCTTTTCCTGCTCAGTTGCTTTCTGAGCAGCTTCTGCTATTGCTGCTTCCTTCCTTCGTTTTTCATCCAACTGTGTGATGCGCAGCTTGGCCTCGTCTTTATTTCTTTGTGCCATCAACTTCTCGATCTCCGCGCCATCTGGGGCACGCCACTCCAGTGGCCATGCCTCCAGTACGTTAAAAATAACGTCGTCTGTAGTTACGAAGGGTAGCTTTATCCACTATTTGGTCGGATCCTTGCACACTCTGATATAAATGTTGTGGATGTCTGCTTTGAATTCCACAAAACTCTGCAGGCTGTTGTAGATAGTGGGCAACAATCGCAGCTTGCGGTTGATCCCCATTCTGAGGTTCATCTCCATGAACACCTAGAATATTTTATTGTCAGGGATCCTTTTGGCATCCTTTGTGGCCTAGAGTGAAGTGTACTTCGCGGCCTCTGACAGGTCCCTGTCAATTATGGGGAATTGACTATCTTCTGGTAATTCCTCTGCCAAGAGTGCTATGGACAGCAGGAGCCATGCATAGTGGAATGTTTTGCCCTGTTCCTAGGCTTTGTGGAAATTCTTTAAAAACTCCTTGCAGAGGAACTCAGACCAATTAAAATGGACCCCCTCTGCGCACTGCTCATCCAATGCTACCACCGGCACGGGTACTTCATCGACGCGACACTTGCGCATAACCTTTCTTGCCAGGATTTGGGTTGCCATGTGTATCGCTTTGTCCTTGATGCTGGAGATGGCGTAGCCCCTCTTCTTCTTTTCTAGCTTGTACTTTTTCTTCATGGCCTCCGCGATTCCCAAGTCACTACTCTTCCTCTTTGAGATGTCCGCGGGGTCCTCTCCTTTGCATGGAAGCCAGGAGATGCAATGAATCAAATTTTCCATGATGGGGATGGGCTCCTCTAGCCACAAACACCCATCATGCACCAGGCAGTGTAGCTGCCCGATGACAAAAATGGTTATTGGTGCGTGGTGGAAGTGTGGTACCCAGAGCAGATTCAGTAGCCTAGCCTTTTCCACTCCGCACAACCACTTCCACGGCTCTAATTCTGTCACCCCTTCCGTGGTGTTCTGCTTGGGCTTCATGAGGTGCCTGGTCTCAAGGTGAGAGAACTTCTCGTGGTCAGTGAGGTACCAATTTTCGAATTTTAGGCTCGGCACCCATCCAAGGTGCATGGCCTCAAACATAATGTTCTCTGGGAGGAGCGGGGTCTGGAGTGATCTCTTGGTCTCGTCCAGGTTCTTAGGCACTTTAGCCTTTCCTTTTTGTGGGGGGACATAGGCAGGCAACTTTGTCGGGGGGTGCGCAGGCTGAGTTTCCTCCTCCATGCCTTCATCCTCATCTTCGGCGATGATTACGTCCTCTAGGTCTTCTTCTTCTTCATCGGTCTCTATGGTGACGACTTTCCCCTTCTCCTCCATTAACAGCTTAGTGCGCAGTGGGTTACGCAGGGACACGCGTACGGGAACCATCGCTTGTTTGTCCTTCTTGGGTCTTGGCGTGCGCGGTGATTTTGGGATTTTTGCCACAATCCTAGCGCCTTCCGGAACATCCCCCACAGTTAGGGCCCGCGTGGCCTCCTTGACGGTCATTTCGTTTATCTCCATAACATCCGCAGTTGATGTCATCGTATCTATCCAGAAATCTCGCACTCACGAACGCAGGGGCTCAATCAACGCTCGGTACAAAACATCAGGGCTCTGCTCAATAGCTCAATTCACAAATGACCAAGTGTTGTTTGCTAGGCAGCCCTTTGTATTTTATAGCGCTTTTTGAATTTGAATTTGACCATTCGCCCCAAATCCGATGCATTAATGCTTTCTTGGCGGCAAATTTTCCCAAATCTTGCCCATAAATCGCATCTTAAATGCCTGCCGCCCGCTTCATTTGGTCTCAAGTCGAGCATCCCATCATGAATAGTGACTTCAATGGTCACTTTCTGGTCAACCTGTGCAACAGCGCAACCCCCCATGCGTGGTCACGGACCTTGTGACTCTTCACTTCTGTGCGCAGCTCCAACATTGCGCAGCTTCTGGGCAGAATAGTTTATAGTCCCGCGCTTCCTTTCAACTGCCTAGAGCGCTAAGACTATACTCCCTTTGGCTAGTCATGTGGTCGCACCATCCATGTAAAGTTTCATCCTGTCATCCATCGTGTTTCCTAGAAAATACCCACCTTTTATTGTTACAGTCAGCATCGCGCACTTTACCATCTGCAATGTGCTACCCTGGTCAATTCATTTAGTAACATGTAGTCCAAGCCAAGGCACCAGACTGATCAATTCTTGGTGATCAGTCTTAAACCTGTCATCGTGATCGTACACATCCTATCTTATCACCCCAGTCTTTTTACCAAGAAAATATTCCTTTATCTCATCTTCCAGCTTCTTGACTTCTGCGTTCACTAGAGCGCTTTTCTTCCTTAATCGTACCCTTTCTTCTTGAAGTTCTTGGAGTCTAAAATTTCCTTGTTCGATTTCTGTTTCCAAGGTTTTGCGAACCGTCGTATCTACCAGTGCTATCATGTGCAGTCTAATCTCTCCAAGTACTATAGGGCTTACAACAGTTGCTTCATACTCTAGCCTTGGTAGTGCCTACGCGGTCAGGTTCTTGCACGCGGTCCTATAAGCACATAGAATCATTGGTACGTGCAAGTCCTAGTGAGTCTGCTTCACATTGTGGACCTTGTTCAGTGCTTCGCATACTTTGTTAAAAGCTTTTGTGTGGATATTCTTCTGCGCATTTGGCCTTTCCATACTTCGTGGCCCCAACCAGAGGGGTTGTTCACACAATTTCCTTACCCGCACCTGCTTACTGATCGTGTCTCCTATCGCGAGGACGGTGTGCGTTCGTGCAGGTTTCGTACCATATGCCTGTATCCACCTGGATAGGTGGGTGCGCGGGTCAGTTCGTCCGACAATTTTGTCTGTTAATCGCATCAGAGGCTTCCCAAATCGTATGTGCATCATCCTTCGGCAGTCGGGCCAGTCCTCAAAAATCTTCTTGTGCGTACCCCACCATCTTGCTGGCGTAGCACGCAATACCCATTTCAAAGCATCGAAACGCTATTGTTCCGGTACTTCTCTTTCAAATTTGTTCAGAAACTCCTCCACTTCACCTAACCCGTCATAGGTTGGTAGATCCCTTATCTCTGTTGTTACACAGCACAACGATCTCGTCATCATGTTACAGTTGAGTGTGGTTACCTCGTGTAACCGGTTCTACCATTGTTCTATCTCTTCGTTAGAATCTGACGTACAGGAGTTTTCGCGCTCCTAAGAGATTCGACCATTCGCGGTTGGATTTACCCAATCTTGCTCCCCTGCGGTTATCTTGTAGATGTAGTCCAGATCGTTGTCGTTGTTTTAGTCGCGCATTGGCTCTGTGTAGCGCGATCCTTCTACAGGGTCTAAAGGTACCACTACGCGTAGAGACTTGTTCTCAAAGATCATCTTGCACTTCTTTAGATTTATCACCCCATTCATGTCAGTGGCCCAATCTATGCCCAATAGCACAGGGTAGGGATTGTTGTCATCAACAATCTTTATCACTTCCAAATATGCTAGTGCGCTTGCTCCTTCGATATCTACTGTGATTCCCTACAATATCCCCATGGGTAGGCTCTTTTGTTGGTTAGCCATCCGCAGTTGGATAGGAGACCATTGCAGCGCAGGTCTGCCCATGCGCTCCCATGTCTGCTTTGGCGGGACATTCGCGTCCGATCCTAGGTCTAAAATCACTTGATCCATCTCATATTCCCCGATCGACGTAGTCAATCTCATCTCCCTCCCTGTTCGCTTCGTGTGCTTCCCGAGCTTTCGGACTACGCGTGGTTCCCCTGGCGCGGTCCGAGTGCATCTAGTTATGAGTTCTTGCATCCCCTTTACAACCTTGTTGTTACGCAACAACTTCATGCATGTCTCCAAGAACGTAGTGAGCATCGATGGGTCCATTTCTAGCTCCAATCCATCTTTACTTCCTGAAGTGGAGGCATCAACGAAGCTCCTCTTAGCTTCCATGAAGGTCTCCTTAGCGCGCTCCAAATCAAATTCTCGTTCCTTCGTTGGAGCCTTGAGAACCTAGGTACTTTCTTCAGGCCGCTTGCCTTTGTCATTCCCTATAGTAATACCACTCTGGAGCATGATATTTACTTTAGGGTCTTCCTCATGCAGCTCAGACATCATCATTTGTAGGTTCTGAGTCGGGGGAGGCTGGAGTGCTCCTTTATCGCGTAACCTCGCTATCAGTGTTGGACAGTGCTTTGTCTCATGATCAAACAATGTACAATACAAGCATGATGGTCGCGTTGGATTCGTACAATCGTCGACATAATGTCCTTTCCCTCCACAATTGTAACATATCAACTATGTGCAGCCTCTTCCTGGTCCCATTCTACCTCGGCCTCGTCCGTGCCCCTGAAATCCGGTTCGCGCCATCCCTGTGTTCTGGTCAAGGGGTCGTGTTTCGGCCTGAACTCTGTAGGTAGGAGTTTGATCCATCATCAACTCATAACTTCTACAGGTGTGCTCATCATGGCCTACTGATCTATAGAAATTACAGAACAACTGTAGTGAATTATGTGTATACTTTTGTAATACATGGCAATTATTTGTAGCATGTTTTCCTCCTATCTAACAAACCGCACACCATAATGCAGGCATCATGTTTGGTCCTACTTGTGCCTCCGGTCTCAATGGAATTGGTCCTCCTCCCGTGAGGTAATTTACGAACACCGGGCAGTGATCCTTGTCGTTCCCCTGGCCGTTGCACTTTACGCACCATACCTCGTCGCACACTTCTAGACGAGCCGTCTTGTCTTGTTTCAAACTCTGCATTTCAAGGCAAAAGTTTTTCAGCTGCGTGTGAATCTGTTGAATTCCCAGGTTAGGATCTTGTATCAGAGTCTCATGCAATCTCATTGCAACTTCCAAAGCTTCAGCCTGAGTGGTTAGTTTTTGTTGTGCCATCGTTCCCTAGATGTGGGGTTAACGATGCTACAAACCAGTCGCGGCGTTGGCCATCTGTTAATGTCATGTTTGCTTCGTGAATTGTGCACTTCAATCTTTGATCCAACTCCCACGGGGTTTCGCCTGGTAGCATTGTGATTTCCTTGAATCCAATAATCAACTGTGCCTCTAATTTTAGCCTACTAAATTCTTTTTTTAGTGCAACTTGGATATCCGTTATCCCCGCATTTAGGTTGTCATTGGAATGCTTAATGTACCAAGTCAGCGCACGATCCTGCAAAGCGCTGACCAATGTTGCCTTCTTTATATTGTCGTCTGTGACGCCCTGTGCTTCCCATATAGCTTTTATCATGAACCAAAACTGGTCCGGATCTTCATTCCCTACTCCCTTGAATACTGGTAGCTTTATTGCGCTGGCCATACTGATTTGCGGTGGTGGCGGAGGTGGGATGGGTGAAGTCGGGGGTGAAGACCGTGAAATTGGTGGTGGTGTGGGTGGGGGTGGTATGCGCGGAATTCTTTGCCTTATCAAGTTGATCGCACTTCTTGGCGAGACCTTCGCGAGCTCTTCTTCACCTCCTTGCGGAGGTGAAATAAAGGGGCTAGTCTCTTGTTCTGTGCTACCTTCATTTCTGTATATTCTCCCACTTCGTGTGGCCCCAAACATCAATTTATTCGCATAACTCACTTTTCAGACAGTAGCATTTTAATCCAAGTGTTCAAAGATTTAACGTAATTACCTCGCGGTCCCTTGAGGAAGTGCCATTATGCCTCGCTATAGCTGACTGAAGTATCTACCACGAATTTGGTGATGAATCCTCCTATGATTCTATCAAGCCAGTGATCGCCAACATGCGCGATCTTATCTTTATATGCTTCCAGTTTGCGCACCAATTCTGGAGTCCACACAATATGCTAGCTTCGTGATCCACTCGTACAACTCAATAGGGAAGGATGCAAAGAAAATTTCATGGATCTCCGTATACAAGTAGCAATCTAACCACTCTTCCTTTGACAGTCGTGGATTCCTATTTTCTTGCTTCGCGAAGTCGTGAATATTTCTGTCCAACCACTCTTCAATTCCTTTCTTTGTCAGATTCCAACGATACGACATCAGACATCTCTATGTAGATCCCGGTCCCAGCAACAGAACCATTTGTTGGCTTGTTGCGGCCTGACCCAGGTTTGGAGTTAATTAGCCAAACAAATCCCTGTGCTATTGGCCCTTTTGGCAATAGTCTGTGGAGCGCGAACTGAGGTCTCACCCAAAGTAGTATGGGAGGGTGCTAGAACCAGGTTTCTGTACCCTTGAGATGTTTGATGAGTTCGACTAGTCCACTATTTGTCCCTGCGCACAGGCTGCTTCGCGCACTTTCTCGTTCCTCGCGGCCTGATACACTGCCTTCGCGCAGCCCTACCTAGGGGTTGTGCCACGCTCTGTGCTATTACCCGAGATCTTATTTATCTTCCAGTATTGTTTAAGCACCTTCACCTACTTAAATGTATTAAGTTATACTTAACAATACAAAACATTCTGTCAGGCCAGGCAGTAACTCCATTAGGCAGAAAAACTAATTCATTTTATTCCATCAGGTATGTTATTGTTATATACACAAGTTGGTTAATGCACAAGTTGGTTCCGCTCACCACACCATTCCACCTCTCAACACAAGACTACTCCAAGGCTGCACCATGCATCGTAGATACACTGCACAAGATTTAGCACAGTCAGCTACCGTTCTCCGAGCTCAAGAACTAATAACACATTTTCATGGATACACAGTGATGGACGTGATATGTTGTTGTGGAGATATGCAGTGATGGAGGTGAAGGCGATGGTTTTTCCTTCTTGCTATGGGAATATGCAGTGATAGAGGTGGAGATAGAGGAAGGCCCAATTGAAAATTCATGATGTTGTGGGAATATGCAGTGAAAAACATAGAAACGCTCATCTAAAGCCAATGCACAGAGCTTTGGATTTGCAAGCAATCAACATCCATGAAGCAATCTTGCAGAGAATATGAAAAAGAGATTCTCTACTCATCACATCATCTTCTCTCTCCTTTCTTGATTGGTTCGTACAACTTGGAGGCTTCTCTACTTCACAAGTGTGGAAGAGGATGAATTTCTGGATTGTTTTTGGAGGCCAAAAATTCAAGGAATTAGGGCAGCTTTGACTTGGACAGTTTGACCATACTTTGACTTCGATTAGGAGGGTAGAATTCCAATTTCTGAAGGCCGCATTGATTGGGATGATTTTTGAGGTGTTTGGGGATATTTTGACCAACTTGACTTCAACGTTGACTTTTTGGTTAACCACAAAAATTATAACATGGTTTGACTAGGTTGACCGAGTTGTTTTTGGGTTGACATTGACTCCTTCGGCAGGACGAATTCTTCTGTAGCTGACCGAGCTACTTGGAGGAAATTTTGGGGTAGCTTTGAAAACCGTTGACTTTTGGGTTAGGGCTGCATGACTGTTGATTTGGCAGGACTATTTTGGGCATGTAATTTTGATATTTGTACTCTCTCTCTCTCTGCTGAACTATTGAAGAACAATAAGAATATTTGATCAAAGGGTTTCCCCACATTGGGGTTTGTCCCTGACATCCGCCATATCTTGTGTACTCTTGCCTTGGCTTGTCTTTTTCACATGTTTTTATATTCTATCTACATTTACTATCAATGTGTTTAAGTTAATGTGATTGCTACTCAATATATAATTGTAAATTGTCATTGGGTTGATAAGAAACATTGAAGTAAATTGTGCTAAAGCATAGAACATACCATTGTTATCTAAACTTAACATGGTATCAGAGCTTAGGTGAAGACAAAGCCCAAGCTAGAGTGAAGAAAAGAAATCACTAAGGGAAGTTGTTGGACAAGGACTTTGATCTAGTCTCAATGACGGCTACATCTTACTTCAAATCCGAGGACAAGCTTAAGGACAAATATGACTATCATGCATGGAATATGTCTATAGATTTGACATTGGAAGAAAATGATGCTATGGACTATGTCAAAGGAAGAGTAGTTGAGCCTCCTCCAAATGCATCCACAACTGAACAAACAAAGTACAAGAAAGGTGAGGTTAAAACTACGAAGATTATTGTTGCTTCTATTCATAAGCCTTTGGTTGCCTATATTTCTAATTTGGAAACATCTAAGGAGATGTATGAAAAAATGGTTGGGATGTTCAAAGTAAATAATGCAAATTAAGTTCTCTTTCTCAAGAACAAGTTGAAATACATTGATATGGATAGACGAGAATCCATCCAATCCTACTTCATGAGGATTACCAAGATCAAGAATGATCTTCTATCTATTGGAGAAGTCATTGGTGACATGGAGCTTACTCATATTTCTCTTGGCAGCCTTACAATGGAATGGGATGTGTTCAACACTACCATCCTCAACAATGACAAGATTTCGAGATTTGATGAATTATTGGCCAGATGCACTCAAGAAGAAATAAGGATGATGGAAAGAGACAACCCCTCAAATGGAAACAATCCTACCACCTTATCTGCTCATTCTAAGAGAAGGAACAATGTTGGTCCAAGGAATCAAGGACAAGGGTTCAAGCCAGGATTCAAAGAAGGAATAAAAGGAAGATGCTTCAATTGTAACAGGTTTGGCCACTTCTGTAGAGAGTGTCCTCACAAGAAGGATACTCCAAGAGATGATGAAAACAATAACAACAACTTCAAAATCAATTGCAATCAAAGGAACAACAAGTTCAATAAAAAAGGAAGGAGGAATGCTCCCATTGCTCGAAATGGAAATGGTTGTGCTCCCACGAAGTCGAGAAACTCTAGGTATGGAGAAGTTAATGTTGTAAAGCAAAAAGAATTTTATCTTAGTTCTGCCCTCTCCACCACCTCTCCTCTAGATACATTGGATCATTGGTTGATGATAGTGGTGCCGCAAGGCACTTCACTGGGTACAAAGAATCCCTCTCAAACTTGGTTGAAAAGAAGACAAATATGGAGATTATACTTGGGGATAATGCCACTTATCCTGTGAAAGGAATTGGAACTGTTACTCTTCACTTAAATCAAGGTCAAACCCTCCACTTGCAAGAAGTATTATATGTACCTGATATGAAAATGAACTTGGTTTCTATTTTTGTGATGGAATATAAAGGTTTTAAGGTGAAATTCATTAATTGGAAGGTTCGTGTTTGGCAAAGGAACCCAAGAGATGCATTCACTCTTGGATTCATGGTTGAAGGTCTCTATCAGGTTAGAGGAAGTCTGTTGGGAGCAATGACTTGTGATACTTATCTTCAATCCGAATTATGGCATCAGAGAGTTTCTCACCTTCATTTCAAATCCTTACCTGATGTAAGGAAGATGGTCACAGGCATGCCTGAATTCAACTTAAATCATGAAGGTGTTTGTTAGGTATGTGAGGCCAGAAAACATACAATGGGGCCATTTCACTTAATTAAAACTCAAACCACCGATATTCTTCAATTGGTCCATTCTGATCTATCATGTATGTTGCCCATGACATCCTTGGGTGGATATTTGTACTATTCTATTTTTGTGGATGAATTTGCTTGCAAATCATGGATAGATTTCTTAAAGAATAAGGATGAAGTATTCAAATGGTTCTGCTCTTTCAAAGCCTTGGTCGAGAATCAAACAGGGAGGAAGATCAAAATATGGAGGACCGATAATGGGACCAAGTATGAGTCAAATGAATTCAAAGACTATTGTAGAGAAGTTGGCATTAAGAGGGAGACCACTACCACATATACTTCTGAACAAAATGGTGTTGCCAAAAGGAAGAAGCAAACTATCATTGAAGCCACTTGTGCCATGCTTCATGACCAAGGTATACCAAAGTTCTTATGGGGATAAGTTTCCAACACCGCCGTGTATGTCCAAAACTGATGCCCAAATCAAGATTTGGACTTCAAGACACCTAGCGAAGTTTTCACTTGTAAGAAATATGATGTTTCTCAGTTTAAAATTTTTGGCTCTCCCGTATACTTTCATGTGCCAAAGGAGAAAAGAAACAAACTAGATGCGTCTAGGAAGAAAGGAACGTTTGTAGACTACAGTGAAACTGCTAAGGCATATAGAATCTATGTGCCTGGTCAAAGGGAAATGGAATTAAGTCATGATGTCACTTTCAATGAAGATTATGCTCTTAGAAAGATCTGAGATCTTCCTATCCCTAGGAAGGACAATGATGATGCTAATGCAAAAAATCACAATGAAACTCCATTTGATGAACCTGTTATCACTTGGGGAAAACCCTGGCTCCGGGAAAAACCTTAGGGTAACCTCGACCCTCTTTTAGGTTGAAAGTTGGCCCTTCAACTCGGAGAGGGATATCTCTTTAAAACTCAAATACTCTAGGTCATTGTAGTAGAAGGTTTGACAATTGAGTTTTGTGGTCAGATTTATTTTATAGGATAAAATTGCTTGGGTTGTTTACAAAACACACCATTGGGAATGGAGTCCAGTTCTAACAAGTAATGCTGTAGATCTAATGAGCAAGCTACAAAAAGCATGATAGCAGAAAATCCTTTGACAAATTGAGAGTTTGGAAGAAAAGAACTGAAGTGAGACAAGGTTTATAGCTGATTGAGGTAGCAAATACTAATGGATGATAAATATGAGAAAGGAGCATCAATGAATCCCAACCTCAGATACTACCATTTTCATGCATGATAGAAAGTTTTCATAACAAAGAGAAAACTGATAAGGAACTACAACACATGAATTTCATATAAAATGCTCATAAAAAATTGTAGTATATTTAAGGTTGCTCAAATATACCAAAATGCAAATGTTTTCAATAAAATCCAACCCTTCTTCATTCTTCATAAGTTGTCTTTATAGACCTTACATCAAATGATTACAAAATAATAGTCTTCATATTAATTACAATAATCTAAAAATATCTAAATATCTTCAAGTTCATGCATGTGAATAAAAGCTTAAATACATTTAGTTTTTTCCTAAAAATACCTGCTGGAAAATATGTTGATATATAGGTCAAGTGAAATCTATTTCAAACTATCTTCCTTGAAAATAGAAACAGGTCCCTCTACAAACCTGGATCAAGTTTTCCACCAAAACTGCCTTTCTGTTTATCATTTCTTTCATTCGGACCTCCGGGTGAAAATCGTTGATACCGTCATTGTTAGCTTCATTGGTTTTTTGAATTGTAGCTTTCACTAACATGATGACTATCAGCATTTATTTTCTGCCTATTTAAAACTCGCCGACAGTGTGAATGTTAGCATTTATGTCTGCCTAAATTTCACTGAGAACAGAGATGTCAGTGGTCACTCTTTGCATCACAGTCACTAACAAACTAAATGTCGGCTTTCATCCCTATATCATCTTCTATCAACGGATATACAATTTCATTTCAAAATCGCTGACAGTGGTCCTAATAGCTTCACCAAAAACGTTGACGATGGGAATGTCAGCTTCTCAATTATTCTATTGTATGAAAAAAACTATTAGGCCGACTGTCAGCGATAAAACAAAAACCTTTGTTTTGTGAAATAGATCGACAAATTTCAAGGTTACTTCCCCAAACCTCCTAGCTGCCCTCAGAAGTACATCCACCTTCTCCAATATTTTCTTTTTGCTCTGCCTTGTATCCATAGGACCCTTCATCACAATCTCTTTGTCTTTGATCTTCTTAGAGCCTGTAGCCTTCTTCTTGTTGATGATAAGGTCCTTGAGTGACAAATTGTCAACATCAATCACCTCTTTAGCCAACTCTCGGTTATTTCTGAGTTTAATTTTGTATCTTAATTTGTTTGTTGGCCTTGTATGGGGTCTTTTTCCACCTTTAAAAACTTCAAACAACGTTTGCTCCACGTGGTTTCCATAAAACCCCTGAGAAAAATACCAAGCCACTACATCGTGGTAGTCAGTACAACGGTTGAAAATCTGACTCCAATCGACTTGCTAAAACAATTGTTGGAAATCGGGGTATATGTCCAGCAAATCTAGTGCTTTGGGCTCATAATGATTTTCTTTACCTCCGTTTCCCATCGTGCTGTGTGGTCTTCTCGCGATTCGATCCTGAATCGCTGTGAGTAAAATGGGTTCAATGCTAAGTGTGATTAACTCCGAACTGAAAAATAAATTTACTAACGGGACATGGTAAAATATCTTAACATGCAGAACGAAATATTACAGTTGCGCAAGTGAGTGATTATAGATCTTGAGGTGATGATTACGAATGGAGTTCGTATCATCTGGTAAAATCATTATAATAACATTCACTCATAGCGGCGAAGAAAACTTATTAACCAGTAATTTTTTACCCCTTCGAACCAGATAGAGACATGTTTTAATGATATCACTGATGTTGACGTGGTTAGCATAATCACAACCTTTTAAATTTAAAATTTGGTTTTGGCGCTGACAATTGGCCTATCAGTCAAAACGAAATTACTGATGAGCCCATTGTCAGCGAATTTCTTTAGCAGACTATATTGGATCACTAAAACATTGATAGCCCCGCTATCGGTAATTTCGATGTTTATTACATCAAAAGCGCTGACACTGAAACTATTAGCCTTTTTTAATTTATTTTTTAAACAAAGTTTATTGTCATAACAGAACCAATGCCCGATGTTGAAGAGCCGATGGATCCCATTGATCCACCTCCTAGTGAGCCCTATACTTCAAGAAAAAAACCTTTGTGGCTCAAAGATACTCTTGAAGATGCTCAAAAACATATTACACCAAGGGGGACATTTCGTGAAAGCAAGAAGCCGAATTGGTACCAAGGGTACTTAGCTACCATGAGTACCATTCTTCAATCTGAGACTTGTACATTTGAAGATGTCATGAAACAACAATTTTGGAAGAATGTGATGGATGAGGAGTATGAGTCGATCATGAAAAATGATGTTTGGGATGTGGTTCCTAGACCCAAGGACAAGTCTGTGGTCACTTAAAAATGGCTCTACAAGATCAAACATGGAGCTGATGGAAGTGCTGAAAAGTTCAAGGCCAAATTTGTAGCTCGAGGCTTCTAGGAGTAGACTATGATGAGATATTTTCATTGGTTTCTCGATATAACACCATCCATTCAATCATAGCCCTTGTTGCCTTGCAAGGATGAAGCCTACACCAGATGGATGTCAAAAATGCCTTCATGCATGGTTCACTTAAAGAGGAAGTCTATGTGGAACAAACCGAGGGGTTTGAGCTTCAATATCGTGAGACACATGTATGTAGGTTGAAGAAATCCATTTATGGGTTGAAGCAAGCCCCTAGGGCTTGGTATGAGAGGATCGATAACTATCTTATGAAGCTGAGATTTACAAGAAGCGATGCTGACCTGAACCTATACTTCAATGTTGAAAACGAGAAAACTCTCATTCTGGTCCTTTATGTGGATGATCTCTTTTTGATAGGTGATGACCCTCTCATTCATCAATGTAAGAGAGAGTTGGATTTCGAGTTCGAGATGAAGGACCTAGGACTAAGGCATTATTTCCTAGGGTTGGAGGTCTAGCAAAAGCGAGGTGAGATTCTCCTTTCTCAAGGAAAATAGATTGTGTAGTAACTTGAGAGATGTGGGATGGTGGACTACAATTCCATGACTACTCCAATGGAACACAAATTTAAGAAGCTATGTGGAAGTGTTGCTGGGCCTGGATTGGCGAACCCTTCTGAGTATCGTCAACTTGTGGGGGCCCTGATGTTTTGGTCAACTCCTGTCCTAACATATGCTTTGTTGTGAACACGTTGAGTCAGTTCATGGTCGACCCTCATCACATTCATGGGATTGCTGCTAAGAATCTCTTGAGATATCTCCGAAGCATAATCTACTATGGGAATTTGAGGCTACATGGATATTCCGATGTTGACTGGGCTGATAGTGTGGTGGATCGTAAGAGCATGTCTAGGTGCTGCTTCTATTTGGGGTCTACTTCAATATATTGGATGAGCATGAAGCAAAAATTGGTTGCACTAAGCACCACCGAGGCTGAATACATTGCTACGAGTATGACCTGTTATGAAGCAGTTTGGTTGAGGAAGCTCTTCAGTGAGCTATTTGAGCATGTGCTAGATACCACAATGATCTTCTACGACAACTAGAGTGGGGTTCATCTATTAGAGAATATCGTGTTCCACAACCGTCCAAGCACATTGATATCAGGTACCATTTTATTTGAGATATGGTACAATGGGAAGAAATAAGGCTCCAACACATTAGAACATATGAGCAGGTCGCAGGCATTCTCATGAAGCCTTTGGGGAAGGCCAAATTCTTAACCTTCTGAGAGAGACTTGGAGTCTTGGAATGAACCTCCTATGAGAATCCCATATGAGTTGGACACAGATCTCTAGGAGCTCCTAGGGGCTTGGGGTACTTCTTGGAGCTATGAGCGACCATAGGGTGAGTGGTGTTGAGAAATGGCAACAAGAAATTCCAGTTTAAATTTGTCCTTGAATTTAAACTATGAATTAAAATCAAATTCTATAGTTAATTAAGTTTAATTAGCTTAAGAATTTCGAGTTGGAAGTCTTTATGAAGTCATGTATATGTTCTCCCTAAGTTTTAGGGGTCTAGGATGAGTTTAATTGTGAGTTATAAATAGATAACTCAGTTTACTGAGTTTTGTTCAGTTAACTTAGTTCCAAAATGTTTGGGGAACTAATAGAGAGTTAACAAGCAGTTGGTGCACTCGTGCATCCACAAGTGTCACTCTAGTTAACTGAATATTCCCTCATTAGAAACTCATGCATGTCGATTCTGAGAAAGACCCAGTTGAGATTAGAGTGCAAGGACAATGTACTATCACTTGTATGATTTACTGAGTTGTATAGATCATGCATGAAATCAGGAAGCCAACCTAGATTGGATTGTGCAGTTTTTGAAGCATTGGATTCCCATTAGTATGGGCTATTCCACCATAGGAATTGTGCAAGGAAATAGGGGCTTGGAGAGCAAAAAAAGAGCCTAGAGATTGGCTTGATCTTGCTTGTGAGTTGGTAGATTGATTATACTTGTGCAAGGATTGTTCTTATGAGAACATGCATTGTATTCTCATTTTGAATTTATGATTTAATGCAATACAGATAGTAGGGGTTTTGAGCAGTGGCTTTCCCAGATACATCTTGTGTTATGTGCCATTGATTTATCTTATTCTTGTTCATATTGTTTTCATCGATCTATTGCCTTCTGCTGGTTGAAAGTAGAAGTAGATTCTTATCCTGTGCTTTAGTAAATTGCATGAGCTCGTGAATCTATAGGAAATTCTACAAGTGGTTCACCTTCCCATAGTGGTGCGCTGGATATAGGGTGAGTGGTTCACCTTCCCCTGTGATACCCCATTATGGTTGACATGTGTGTAGGGTGAGTGGTTCACCTTCCCCTACAATTGACATATGCATAGGATGAGTGATTCACCTTCTCTTATAGCATATGAGCAGGATGAGTGGTTCACCTTCTCCTGTTGATGCCCCGACACACATCCTACCCATAGAGTCTAGGACTCATGGGAAGTACCTCTCGTTTGGCCAATGATTTTTGGAAATATGGTTAGGGACCATTGCACTACCGATGGATGCATCGTGTACTGTCGTACTCCCTATGACTAGGATGCATGGTGTTTAACAACTTGATCTGGGATCAAACACTGACTTAGTGGAGAGTAGTATGATCTTATGACTCACTCTCGATCACTTATTCTTCATTATTACTTCATGTTTCATCAAAGAAGAGCAGAGAAGGGCACTAATGATAGGGATGCTACAAGATGACAAGTTGGCATGATGACGTTAGATGGATTGGTAGGTGGAATTCTCCCTAGTTGAGAGGGAGTGTTAAAATTGGAAACTAGGGCCAACTTCCACCATAGGACAACTCTTTTGCTAGAGATAATTATTGCATTGGATTCCTGTTTTCGAGACATACAATTTTTATATAAAGATCATCTCTGACAAGCAGAAATGGAATTTTTAATTTATTCTTTCTCATGGACAAATTGTTAAGGTCGACCTCAGTCAAATGTAGGCCAATGGATATGTCTCCTCACCCTCAACGAAGTGTATAAATAGGAGTGACCTATCTCTCATTTGGACATCATCTCAACTCATCACATCATATTCTCTCTCCTCTCCTGATTGGTTCATACAACTTGGAGGCTTCTCTACTTTGCACTTGGGGAAGAGGATCAATTTTTGGAATGTTTTTGGAAGCCGAAAATTTTAGGAATTAGGGCAGTGTTGACCAACGTTGACTTGGATTGTTTGACCATGATTTGACTTCAATCTAGAGGGAAGAATTATGATTTCTGAAGGCCACATTGATTGGAATTATTTTCGAGGTGTTTGGGGATAGTTTGACCAAATTGATTTCAACGCTGACTTTCTCGTTTAACCACATAAACTACAAAAAGGTTTGACTGGGTAGATCGAGATGTTTTTAGGTTGACTTTAACTCCCTTGGCAGGCCAAATTCTTCTGCAGTTGACCAAGCTTCTTGGAGGAAATTTTGGGGCAACATTGACCACCATTGACTTTCTAGTTAGGGCTACATTGACTGCTGATTTGGCAGGATTGTTTTGGGCATGTAATTTTGATATTTGTACTCTCCCTCTCTTTTCTATACTATTTAAGAATAATAAGAAGATTTGATCAAAGGGTTTCCCCACATTGGGGTTTGCCCCTGGCATCTGCCATATCTTGTGTCCTCTTGTCTTGACTTGTCTTCTTCACATGTTTTTATGTTCTATCTGCATTTTCTATCACTGTCTTTAAGTTACTGTGATTGCTACTCAATATATAATTTGACATTGTCATTGGGCTGATAAGGAACATTGAATTAATTTGTAATAAAGCATGGAACATACCATTATTATCTAAAATTAACAAAAGTACACATCTTTTTCTCACTGTTTAAGAGTTTGTTTCTTTGTTGTCAATTTCGGTCTGGTTAGGGCAAGACCATAGTAATTTCCAACCCTCGCTTCCTGCCCATATTTGCTCTCTACAGCTGCGGTAGTCCTTCTTTGAGAGGTTGTGCTACTCCACTTCAATTCCAGGTCATTCTAGCCCTCAACCAGACCTCGGTCCCTCCTTTAATAATTGCAACATTATTTAAATTTCCTCCATAGGCCTACGATAGTCTTGTTTGAGGACAATCCACCCATAAACAAGTGCCAAATCAATGCAGACATTGACACTTTCTCCTCATCCCTCCTACACAACAATTCAGTCACCAAACAACCCTAATAGCCCTTCCTTTTCCTCGTTGGTTTCCTTCCCTTGCCTGCGGCCAAGAAAAAATTGGTCTTCCTTCTTCAACGAGCTCCTCTTATGTTGTGTTGCTCACTTTGGATGTGAGAAATGACACTCTAATCACCTCATATTTATATCCAATATGAGGGCTCCAAAAAAACGTCATCATAGGGCTTGACAACCTATCACAAGGCTTATTAACATCAGGCCGACCTTGACCTTGTGCCACCATGCCCACACATAACTTTAAAAAATTCATAACTTCATTTTTACAACTCGAAATCAGATGTTTTTCGATGCGTCAAATTCATCTCGACGAGTACTATCATCCTCATCCATCACATGTCAAAATGTACCCATGGTTTTATCCCAAACAACAACGGGTGAAAAACCCCAACCTTGGGTTCCAAGCCCACAAGTGACTGTTGTGGTGCTCCACCCTCCAAACCCTGAACCCTAGGGCTTGGAGTACCTTCCAAGCTACTAAACAATCAACACTCCCTCCTAGCAAGGGATGTACTTCCAAGACTAGGAAGTAACTCATCATTATCATCACTTCTCACAACACTCACCCAACTCTTGGCACTCATCACTGTAGCAATCCTTGTAGCATGAACTATGCCTCTCTCGGAAGTGTCGCTATCACTGGATGCATCGTGCTTCTTCTTCTTCTCTTGTATCACTTTCCAATCCATGTATGATTCATTCTTGGAAGATTTGGAAGCACCCTTGCTCCCCACTGACCACACATTCTTCTTGGGTTGTAAAGTCTCCCTCTGAACCTGCAAACTCCCACTAGAACTCGACTCCCTATGAGCCTATAGAATCCATAACTTCTTCTCTGGAACCTATACCTATACCTACGAAGCCTGCACCTGCAACTGCTTCTTTGGAACCTGCACTTGCTCCACCTGCTTCTTCTTCCCATGATCTATAGGCTTGCCCGTCAGCCTGTATAGACCATGCTCTCTAACCCCAAGAACAATACCTGCAGAGCTAGAGCCTTTGGGCTTGAGTCTTGCCTTCCCATCCTGTAATAAGACCTCAAACCCCTTCTTCTCGATCACCGAGACAAAGATCATGTTATATCTAAGTCCTAGTACAAACAATACATCCTGGACCTGCATCACTAGTCTTTTCTCCATCCTGAATGGCACAATTCTTGATCCTCGAATCTCCTTCTTACTCTTGTTGCCCAACACCATGTAAAACTTTGAGTCCCATTCAGCCAGAGTCTTGAAAACCTCCTATGACCCTGTCATATGCTTTGATGCAACACTTTCCACGTACCATCCATCCTCATTGATAACACCCTGTGAGAAATGAGAGATCATAGCAGAGTCCTCTTCCTCCAACCTCCCAGTGAGAGCATCTATCTCAGTAGAAGTGGCAACACCGACGACTTGCTTCCCTTTCTTCTTCTCGTCATCTCACATCTTCTTCTTCATCGAACATCTCGACGAAAAATAACCCATCTCACCACAGTTGAAACACTTGACTTTACTCAAGTCCTTCTTTTTCTTACCCTTCATTCGTGCTGCAAGTGCCACATCATCATCGAAAGTCTTCTTCTTTGGATGAAGATCCCCATCTTACAACTTTTCCTGAATGAAGTCGTCCCACAACCTATTCCAATCGGGAAAATTCTCTTTGGAAACGATCCCTTTGATGAAGGGCTTCCATTCCTTGGCGAACCCTTTCAAAGCAATCCTCACCATATCAGAATTTGAAATAGTCACACCGATGGCAGCAAACTCATCTTTGACTTGAGACAATCTCGTCAGATACGAAGTCACTCCTTCACCCTGTATCATCTTGGTGGACTTCAACTTATCCTCCAATACTAGTACCCGATTCTCGTTCGTATTATGGAACAAATTCTGAAGAGCTATCCACATCTCATGTGCAGTGTTTTTCTCAGACAAATGAGGTATTAGGGGATCCTTCACACCATCAAGGATGATCAATCTCTCTCTCATATCCAAATCCTTGTACACTTCCAGTGCCTTTGGGTCAGTTGGCTTCTTGATGGCTTTCTCGGTGAACTCCCAGATCTTGTGGACCTGCAAGACCAACTTGATCCTTTCCTTCCATGGACTATAGTTGGACAACCCCTGCAACTTGTCCTCATACTGGAGGCCAACTTGCAACTTCGACATTCATCTACAATGTGACCAACTCCCTCTTAAGTTGTACTTCTTGTGGAATCTGATGATCCATTAACTTCCAAAGTAGCTTAGACATGCTCTGATACCATGTTGAATTTTCACGATCTTGGGTCTAGGATAGAATCATAGAATCCCTGATGCTACCAAACCAAGAATCTCAAAAAAAGCTACTTTGCACAAAGGAAAATATAAAGCAATAAATCTTGGGTCTAGGATAGAATCAACTTTATGTCGTATCTTGTCCTGTCGGTCCTTCACTCCCATTTTTCTCTCTAGCTACCCCTTTGTTCATCAATGGACAACACATAGAGCCTCCAGGAAGGCTTCCACCTATCACTACTGCAAGTCACTTATGCTTCAATAAACACGGGCCGATCCAATCTGCTCTTCTAGGCTGGCCAACACCTGAGCTCCAATCTGCCTTCTAGTAGCCTCTTTCGTCCATCGAAGAGCTACACATAGGCTCAACAACTTCACCCAAAATTCAGTAGTCAAACTCTCTTTATGGCTACTAGACATAGGCTACTTTAGGTAGCCAACATGATACCCTCCACCAGTCCAATGGCACCCAATCTAATGACTGCAAGATCTACTCCTAGTTGAGGTTTGCAACTATCCAAATCAACCTCAATGCATGGCACGTACAGGCTACAACAAAAATTGATCCTTCACTAGGATCCAACATCTACGAGAGCATACCAAAGTACATAACTTTTGCTCACTATTTAAGGGTATGTTTCTTTGCTGTCAACTTCGGTTTGGCTAGGGCAATACCACATTCATTTCTAGCCCTTGTTTCTTGCCCAAACTTTCTCTCTACAACTATGATAGTCCTTCTTTGAGAGGTCGTGCAACTCCACTTTGGTTCTAGGTTGTTCTAGTCCTGAATTAGACCTCGACCCCTCCTTTAATCACCGCGGTATGCTTCATATTTCCTCCACAGGCCTGAAACAATCTTGTTTGAGGATAATCCAGCCATAAACAAGCCCAAATGACTCTAGACCTTGACACCTACTCCTTGGCCCTCTTACACAACAATTCGATCACAAAACAACCTTGACATGCCTTCCTTTTCCTCGTTGGTTTCCTTCCTTTTCACGCGGCCAAGACAAAATTGGTCTTCCTTCTTCAATGAGCTCCTCTTGTGTTGTGTTGCTCACTTTGGATGTGAGAAATGACCAAAATTTCATCATAGGGCTTGACAACTTGTCACAAGGCTTATTAACATCAAGTTGACCATGACCTTGTGCCACCATGCCCACACATACCTTTCAAAAATTCATAACTCCATTTCTTCAACTCGGAATCAAATGATTTTTGATGCGTTAGATTCATCTCAATGAATACTATTATCCTTATCCATCACATGTCAAAATGTGTCCATGGTTTTAGCCCAAACAACGATGGATGCAAAACCCCAACCTTGGGTTCCAAGCCCACAAATGAATCTTGGGGTGCTCCACCATCCAAACCCCAAACCCTAGGGCTTGGAGTACCCTCCAAGCATCTCAAAAATCAACACTCTAAATTGTAGGTGTGAAATATTTAATAATTTATGCAAAAACCCAACTATGATGGTTTTAGATGAGACTAATTCTCACCTATTTATAGAATAGTTATGAGTTCAAATTACAAAAGGAAAATCCCCTTTACATGCCTAATGTGCTAAGTAACTTAACCATGGTTACAAGCCAACCATGATAGCTTTTCAAAATTATTTTATCTCTCTCCTAAGACCACACAAGGCTGACGTCATGCATGCATGGAGGCCTAGAGGGGCAGCGTTGAGGCCTATTATGCTAAAAATGTGAGAGATGGCCTTGAAAATCATGATGAAGAGGGTCATGCCCTTCATATGTTGCAAAACATCTCTGAACCCCTATTTTGGCTTTGTGGGCTCCAAATGGGTCTCATGGGTCTCCAAGTGGCTTAAAATCAAGTCAATGCTCTATTAATGAGGGCTATAAGATGACACATGCCCTCCTATATTTCACTAGGAAAGACATAACCTCCTTTGGGCCTTGGATCAACTACAAAGTGTCGAGTGCAATGTGTAGTCAGCTGGGGCAACGTGCCCAAGTGCATCATCATCTTGAATAACTGGGCCATGAACAAGCATATGGTGGTGCTGAAGAAGCCTAGGGTGTGGAAATCAATGTTCTGCATGAATGGAGGCCCACAACTCTCAAATGTCACCCTACAAATTCCATTGTGATCCTCTAGAGGGCTTGGCTCCCATATAGGGAGGCCAAGTCCAAGATGGAAACCCACTTGTAATCCTGTATAAGATCCAATGTGTCTCCTCACCTTCAAATACAATTATTCATTAGTGTAATTAAGTAAATAATATTGTTAATCAAGAGCAAAAGTGAGGACTTCATAATTGGTTTCCCTTCTAAATTTGGGGCTTCGAACATGTAATAGTGTTACCTTCCTCGGTAGGGGTGGTTAATGAAGGACCTATTAGGTGGTTTCAACCTCTAAGGGAATGACATGTCCACGGTGTTAGGGTCCTATAATTTATAGGATCAATTGATCATTGAATAGTTGCTTTCAGTATTTTAGATTGTAAATAATATAACTTTCTGCAAATGATTTCCAAACAAAGATAGAAAAATGAAAATAAAAAATGAAAAGAGGGTATAAATACAAACATAGAAAAAAAGAGAAAAATAAAATAAATGATAAATGAACACCACAAAAAAATGAATAGATGTGAAAGTGATGCTAACTTAAGTGCCTTTACTAGCCTTCTGGATTTGTAAAGAATAAATTTGTGAAATTGTGTGCAACTTGTTTAAAATGCCACAAACCTTTTCTACCTGAGACATACAGTTTAATCATGTTCAAGTTGTTTTCAATTTATGTTAATTAGGTTAGAGTGAATAACTTAGCCAAACAATTTAATCTTGTCTAAGATTAGATAGCTAGAATAGGTGAATAAAGTTGATACAATTGTTTAATCTAGATTAATTTAGTTGATTAGATTAGTTTAGTAAGATGAAATAAATATTCTTTATCTCTTAGAATGAAAAGAATTGAAAGGGTTTTCATGCTCAAATGCACCCTCATTTGCTTTAAAATAGCATTAGGATAGGAAAAATAAAGGTTTTTGATATCATTTTCTAAAGTGGTTCAGATCCAAAGCTTTGACTTTGGGCTATTATGCATGTGCCCGAAATTATGTCGCGAGGCCCTCCGTTGTTAACCTCCCCCCATTTCATGACCCCCCGATCTCCCATAGCATTGATATGATGACCCACAATAGGTTTCGGACCCCCCAGAAGCGATAAAGTTTAACGACATAGGGAGGGGGGGTCCGAAAAGAAATTTACCGCCTCCTTACATGTCAACACCATGTGATTTCGAACCTCCCTGCACTTACCGGATACCGCCCCCCCCTGCGAAAGTTATTTTGCTATCCCGCTTCAGTTGGCCTCCCGCCAACTGTCACCTCCACGTCCCTTTGTAGCTCCCACTCCCGTCATATCACCTGCCCTTATCCCTGTAACTCCCACCAACGATCCCGCTCCACTTGTCCACCAATCCCCAATTTCCAAGTCTGAGACCGTTGCAACCTCCATAAATTCCTTATCCGTTTTCCCGTGCCATTACAGGAATTAATGCCCTAAAAATATCATTAATCCAACGATTAAGGCCAATTTGCGGCTAATAAATATAGAGTTTTCCTCTATGATTACACCTTTTCTTCCTCGCTCATTCAATATTGCTCCCACCCCTATGTGCTCTAATTTTGCAGCAACATTTCCGTTGTCTGTCATTCATAAATTCATAGAGGTTTGCCACTCTAAGTTCCCACCAATTAATGGAAACACAACGTTTTCCTGCTGTTACAGTCTTCAATTCTCCATTTTGCAACCACCATGGCACCTAGAGCTGCCTCGATAGTCAATCCGATGCTTACTCCCCCTATCGACTTAGACGATATTACACTTGCAGACATAGATTAAAAAATTATTGAAACATTGTGTGAATTCGACCTTTTCGAATTACGTTGCTAGTTTCAGGATAATTTCCTTGATGAGTACGATGAGATACACCTCTGGTAATCTAGACTCCCTCTGTTTGTTGTCCCTCAGTCCTATCATTTTCTAGAATTCTTTCTAAGATGCCAAGCCTCTTATCTTGCAAGCAAGAGGGAAATTATCTCCCCAAATGGTGAAATTCTCTACACCATCACATCTGATAGCATAAATCAAATGCTACAGGTTCCCCATTGTGATTCCCTCTCCCCTTTCTCCCTTGAAGCTCTCAAAGAAATTTACCAAAAATTAACCTTCCCCTAAAGAGCTACGATATTTGACATATTCCTCCCTGAAGACTCCCAACTCCCTAAGAAAAATCCCCCATATCCCTCTTCTATGTTCCCTCAAAGGACAAGACAGATTATCTCTATCTTGTCATCCATTCTTGGTTACTATTGAGATGAGTGGGTAGATGAGCCTATTCTAAGCTTTCTATCCACCCTTTCTTCAGAAGAAGGACCATCAGTCACCTTTGACTATGGTCATTTCTTATCAAATGTAATTCATGAACAATTCCTTCAGTTTTTAACTGAAGGAATGCTCAAATATTCATCAATTCTCATATATATATTTATGTTTTTTCAAACATATAAGTTTCCATTCTCAGTGCAGAAACTTGACCAACAAGGAGAGCCTCAGTCTGTTGTTTTCTAGACTTCCTTAGAGTTTCTCGGAGTTCATAGACTAGTTTGTGTATCCAATAACTTGTTTGTTGAGTGGCCAGCAGGTTCCGAGGATTAGTGAAGAAATTCAGGAGATTTTACAACTTAGTGAACAAGTCAAAATAGGGGATTGGTATCTTTACTAGTCATTCACATAAATAAGAGTATAAGGTTCAGAAATGCCACCATACAAACTGCCCAAGTATGTGCCAATGAGAATGTTTTCCTTGGAGTACATTAGGAAAATAATTCATTCTGATAACATCCATTTTGTGGTAGCCAAGAAGAAATCTCAGTTCCGGATCAAAACACAAGTAGGACCCTTTATTTGCAATAGTAGAGCAACATGAGAGGAAGCATACCTCCTATTGAAACAGATGAACTTCCCTCTCAGTTTCACTTGGTCTTATGACCCCTTTGGGGTAATTTCCCAGTTGAGAGTGGAACAAAAAGCTACACCATATGTGCATACTCAGAGGCCTGAAATAGAGAAATATATGAACCAACACACTTGGGTAGAAAATACATTGCAGGCGGGCGAGGAGCAGGTACTTTCTAGGACATCTTCAGAGACTCCCATACCCAGAGAGAAAACAAATAAGAGAGCAAGAGAAGATGATTCTCCCTCAGTCATCGAAGTCTTAGCTAAAGAATTCAAAATATATACTAAGAATCTTATAGTAGGCTCAGGCTCTAAAATAGACTTCCCATTGCTGGAGCACAAGGCGCTATTGTTCTATCATGTTTAAAGACTTTCAAGATTGACATTGGTACCAAAGAGTCTCCATCTTTCTTAGTTACTAAAGAGATTCCAGCTACTATCCCTTAGACACCAAATAACATCCACAGAGCAAAGGCATTTGGACATTTTTCAGAGATACAAGGAGTTTAAGCAGAGAATTGAATCCATTCATGATAATATATCTGCACAGTTCAGAAAATAATCTTCCTCCATACAAAGAAGGAAAGGATGCATATGTCATTCTTGCAGGTCCAGGTCCCTCAACCAAAGTCAGCAACAGATTTCAAACAAACCACCTTTGAATTTGAGGCAAAGGATGTCCATCCTTTAGATCAAATAAATATGCACAAGTAGGCAGGAGAGATGGTATATTCTACTTTTACATAGACAAATATCACTGCCTCTAAAGTACAACTTACTTGGAGGAAATGGTCTATCCAAGGAACTTGGAGAAATAGTTAGAGCTACAAAAGGAAAAAATGTTGAAGCTTCTAGTGGAGCAAGGTGCACAGATCAAAGTAATGGAAGCATAAATGGATAAACTGTTGAAAGAAAAGGAATAGAGTTCACAACTTGCAGTTGTTCCTCTTGATGCATTTCCCATTGCATCTCTACTATAGAAAGGTTTCCCTACAACAACCACGACAACATGAACATCATCTCCTACCGTGCTTCCTACATTAGTTGTTGATGATTCAGTTAAGTTAGCTAAATCTATGGAAAATATGCCTATACAGGAAGAGGAGCTAAAGAAATTGAAGCTGGAGATAAATATTTTATAGGAGCAGAGTACAAGGTTTGAAAATGCTTACGTGACATAAACATAGAAGTCTCAAACATTGTCCCAAAGATTGCAGAAAATGGAAAAAGATTGTGCCATGGGAAATACATTGGCATAGGTAAAGGAAAACATCTAGAAAAGGATCAATGAAGACATGGACATTTTACCTTCAATCCAAATCATTTTTGAACAACAGGAGTTGATTGAACGGTCCAATGAATCCATGGAGCAATAGGTCAGAAAGAAACTAGGAGATAAATCAAATGAAGCCACTAATCTTATCAAATTTCTAAACTCCAAGAACAGTCAGGAATTGGAAATTGAGGACAGGACTGAAACAATTTTGGAAGTCAGGAAAGTGCTGACTAAAAGGAATATGATGAGACAACTTGAAGAGAAGGGTCGAAATATGAACACAGGTATTCATAGATTCTTCACCAAGCTGGAGGCCCTCTACAAGAAAGGACTTCCAAACCTGTTAGTGATTAATGAAAAGCTCAGATTAGAGTGAGTATATTATGTCCAAAGTAAGGGACAAGTCAAAGGTTACGTCTAGAAGACTCAGTATGATAGGAAAGGCGTTCCTAGAAGCATTGTCTTACGATCTCGACATTCAGTGTGCAATTCCAAACTTGTTCATCACTCGACCAACATTCACCAAATATACTGAAGTTGATGAAGTATATAGGAAGTGGATGAAGATGAATATCCCGAGTGAATAACGCTAGGATAAAAATTTGTGAGTTACTAGAGTAAAAGGTAATTTTTGTGGCACAACTCAGCTTTACAACACATGGATAATTTCAGCACCAGACAACTAACTATTCCATCATTTCAGTGCCACCACTTTAGATAGTTCAATTTCCCTAATATTATCGTAATAGGTTAGCTTGATTCAATCCTATTATTTTGTAGATACGTCCTCGTCATCTTGACAATATATTTTTTGTAAATTAGTTATAAATACTTCAATTGTTGAAGTAATAGAGTTTGGTTTTTGTACGAAGAACATTATTGTATATTTTCTGAAGCATCAACAGATTACCAGTAATATAGAATCTCTTTCATAGGATTTTTGTGTCAATTTGTTGGTGAAGTGCATCTATCTGTCTTATGTGTTTAGATTTATCTATTTATAGCACATATTTGTTTTCCAAATCTGAATTATTCAATAGATAAATAGAGGGCAAAATTTGTTTAAATCTACACTCTGCACCCGACTACGAATAATTTCAATGTTTTCTTCTAATCTTTAAATATAGAATTCAAGTAACAATGCTCTATATTTTAAAGTGAACCTTAATATGTTCTTCTTCTCCATTTCACAGACTTTAAAGAATCCATTCGGTTTGGCTAGCCTGCCCTGTGAGATCTATCTGTAGATATTATAGTCAATCTGTATTTTATGTAACAGACTCCATATCCCAATGGAAATATAGTTATCAACCAACCATTCAAATACAAATCAAACCCCACACTTCTTAACTAGCTTAATATTCAATCCAACAGAATTAAACCTTACAGAGAGAGCCCTCTTTGAAGCTGGCAGGGCTAGATCCTAGCTTCCAAAGTTGGTTTGTGGTTACCTTGGTGATTTTCTTCTGCAACCTTAGAAAATTACCGAGTGCTAACATTCTAGTCACCATACTGGGGAACTAAAAAATAATCCTTCATTTCATCATCATAAGATTATTTCCCTAGTTTCTGCATCCTTATTTCAAGAAGTTTAATGATCAAGACATTGGAAATAAAGAATTAGAGGTTGCTTTTTACTTTTAAAGATCTGGCTCCAAAAATAATCTATACTCGAGCCAATCCTGATCCATACCCACTTGAAATTCTAGACAATCCTGAAAGAATACTCAGAAGGAGAAGTTTAGCTGAAATCTAGGGAAGCAATAGCCCCCTTTCAAGGGCCAATTCTCTTCTTGAAAACTTGGACACCATTCAAGATATTCAGTTCGACCTGCCTTTCGAACATAGTCTTTTCAGGACTAAGTCAGAATCTTTTGTTGATCAAACAGTGGTTGATAAAGCCATTCTTCAACCATATAAACCAATAAGACCATTTGTTGAAGCTGATTCAGATCAGCAAGCCCTTCACGAGTTTGACAAATTGCAAGATATTGTTTCAGCCCTTGATTAGGATGTACATCAAGCTTACATACAATAGTTTGTTGAGCTTTCTTCTCTTACCATTGGAGCATTCGCTTCATCTTCCCAATCAGTTCATCCAACATAAGTTGGCCCTACCTCTTCTGTAATTTCTACTACTCATCCAGTAGTATCACAAGTAGTAACTCAATTAATTCCCACAAATCCTATATCTGCTCCTCCCTTGAGACCAAATATCATGCCTATTCACTATGCACCCCTGGTTTTACCTGCTTAATTGCATGATATACCCTAAGACTATCGAACTAGGATTCCCCAATTTGATGGTAATATTGCTATCATTGCACAACAACACATAGATAGAATGACTGACTTTTTTGGTCTTCATGAAGTAGATGAGAATGATGTAAAACTAAGGCTATTTGCTCAGAGTTTATTTGGGGAAGTCAGAAAGTGGTTTAAAAAATTAGCAGCAGGTAGTGTAACTAACCTTTTTGTTTTTCACTAATCTTTCCTAACTAGGTGGGAAATTAAAAAGAGTCCTCTGCAGATCCTTAATGATTATAAAAACCTTAAGAGAGGTCCAAATGAAACCGTAGAAGAGTATTGTGACAAATTTAATAGGGTTTACAATTCCATTCCCCTTGCCATTAAATCACCCCCAGGCCCAGCCTTGATACATTTCCCAGAAGGATTCGATGTTGATATGGCCTATCAACTGAGAGAGAGAGATCCCTCAACCTTAGAGAAGATGCAAGAAAACACACTCAAAGTAGAGGCTAATTTATTAGCCAAGAAAGGTAAGTTAAAAGATGGAAAAAGAGTAACAATAAAAGAGGAACCTTCATCTTCTGTTTCTGTTGATTATAAATTAGACAATCTACTGAGAACAATAGAGAAAATGATGGATAGAATCAGTATAGCTGATTGGGCTCCTTGTAGAGAAAATCAAACTGGGCAAATAAGGAATCTAAACTATCGAAGAAATAAACCCCAGATAAAATAAAGGGACCCAAAAGGTCTAGACCAGCAGGTAATACCTCCTTTCCAAGAAAATTATACATATGAGGAGGCTGAAGTAGCTGATGATACAAAGGACACCCAAATAAATCTCATGGGAGTAAATGATAATGACTATATTTTCCTGACTGAGGAAGAACAAGAACTTTTCCTGTCATCCCAAAATGAAATAGAACCTGAAGAATTAGAGGATTACAAGAAAGCTTTTGAGAATGCTATTATGGAAGTCCATAAACAATACAACCTTAGGAGTAGGAAAACATCAGATACTCCACCAAAGAAATCAGCTGAAACACCTGCCAAAAAGAATGTTGAGATTCTTACTAGAAAGAATCCTGATGTTCTAATCCAAAAAAAACCTGATACTACATCTAAAATAATTCAAACTAATGATCTCTCTACCAGCCAACCAAGAGATTTACCCCAAAAAGGTGTGGCCGATAAACAAGAAGCTGCTAATTCAAATAAAACACAAACATCATTTAATATATAAAATGAATTGGCAAAACTCAAAATCCCCATTCCTTTGACAAAATTGATGAATAAAATTGCTTATAGATCCCAGGTAATGAAAGCATTGAGCATCGGAGAAAGCACTGATACAGTTAATGTATCAGATGATCAACCTGAATTACTATTTGGCTCAGAAGTTGATGGAAAACTTCAAGAGGGAGAGGTTCCTCCCTTTTATGTTAGCCTAACTATTCATGATAAAATCTTACACAACATTATGCTTGAATCAGGGGCCTCCCACAATCTTATGCTGAAAGTAATTATGGAAAAGTTGGGGTTAGATATTACCAGAAGGTAAAAAGACTTGTATTCATTTGATTCTAGTCAAGTTAAGTGCCTTGGACTTATAAAATATTTATGTGTAAATTTAGTCCAAATCCCTGCCAAAAGTGTACTTATGCATATAGTTGTTGCTAATATTCCACCCAAATATGGCATGTTGCTCTCCCGTTCATGGGGAGCCAAACTCCAAGGAACCTTAAAGATGGATATGTCCTATGCAACAATCCTTGTCTTTGGTCAGAACATAAGACTTTATAGAGAGAAAATCATGAAATTCATGGTCACCACTCAGGATAGACCTAACAATTATCCTATACATTCTGTTCATTTTGATTTGGACTCATTTATCCTCTACAATGATGTAATCACACAAGAATAAATTCCTAATAATCATACTGGTTTTTTCTCAATGTTGATGGTCAAACACTAATTAGTTAGCAGGATAATTCAGATAAAGTTTTATGGAATTTGAGTTTTGATGGATCAGTGAGTAAAGAACGAGCCGGTGCTGGTGTATGGGTGTCTAATTCATATTGCACCTCTAAGATATTCCAAATGGGTATCCAATTTGGTTCCCACTCGGAAAAAAGACTTGTGAAATCAAGTTCTGCATTGATTTCTGGAATTTAAATAAAGCCTTTCTAAAAATCAATTACCCTCTGCCCAAGATGGACCACATCCTACAGAAAGTGGTTGGATCCAACAGGATTTCCTTGTTGGATGGATTTTCTGGTTATAACTAGGTCTTAGTGCACCCAGAAGATCAAGAGAAAACAACGTTTACTACACCTTGGGGCACTTTCATGTATGTGAAAATGGCTTTTGGTCTAATGGATGCTGGAGCGACTTTTTAGAGAGCCCTGGATTTTACTTTTGCTGATGAAATGGGTCATTTCACAGTTATATATCTGGATGACATCACTGTTTTTTCAAAAATAGATGAGGAACACTTAAATCACCTGAGAAGAGTTTTTGAAAAGTGTCAAAAATTTGGCATTTCCCTCAATCCCAAGAAAACATAATTCGGTTTGTAGGAAGTAAAACTGTTGGGACACATAATTTTGAAAGAAGGAATCAAGATAGGTCCCAGCAAAATCAAAGCTATACTCAAAATTAATCCCCCAAGAAATATAAAGGAAGTTCAATATTTTATTGGATAGATAAATTTTCTAAGGAGATTCATTCTAAATTTAGCTGAACTTTTAAAGAATATTACCAATATGCTAAAGAAAGATATTGAGGTGAAATGGAACATGGAAGCTAAACAATCATATAACATTGTAAAGTAGGTTTTAACTGAGGTACCTGTGTTAATTAATCCAGATTTTAGTAAAGATTTTCTAATTTTTTCATTTGCTTCAAAACACACCATTGTTGCAGTTCTCCTACAAAAGAACGATGAGGGCCATGAACATCCTATTGCTTTCTTCAGCAAAGCTTTGAGAGATGTAGCATTGAAATATGACATTATGGAAAACCAAGCTTTTGCCCTAGTAAAGGCCATAAAATATTTTAGAGTGTATATTATTCATTCACATATCATTAATTTTGTTCCAAGTGCAGTAGTTAAAGATATATTGACTCAAAATGATCCAGATGGGAAAAGGGGTAAGTGGATTGTTGTTATATTAGAGTATGATATTGAAATCCGACCCACTAAATTCATCAAAGGTCAATGGTTAACAAAATTAATGGCATAATCTATCTTGCAAGCTTTAAATATAAATTTTCTGGCAATATTTAATGAACTAGATGAGTTGGCGAATCCAATGGTAGCAGAAGATTTTTCTACCTCTCCATGGTATGCAGACATTATTTATGTTCTACATAATTTACAAGCTCATCCTAGTTTAACTCAAACAAAGGCTAGATTTATTAAACTTCAAGCTGTTAAGTTTTGTATTTTGAATGAAAATCCCTATTGGAAAGATGTTGGTGGTGTTTTACTAAACGATTTGTTGAAAAATGAAGAAGATAAAGTCATGCAAGAGTTCCATGAAGGAGATTGCGGTGGACACCTGTATTGGAAGACTACTGCAAATAAGATTCTGAGGGCAGGTTTTTACTAGCCCACCCTATTTTCTGATATCCAAAAGAATGTTACTTCATGCCACAAATTTCAAATATTCAAAGGTAAAATGAAACTTTTTCCTTTACCCTTGAGGCCTATATCTGCTGAAACCCCTTTCCAACAATGGGGCTTTGACTTCATAGGAGAAATCCAACCTGCCTCATCTGCCCAACGCAAGTGGATTATGACAACCACTGATTACTTTACAAAATGGATAGAAGCCATACCTACCAAACAAGCTTCTGATACTGTCATCATAAATTCCTAGAGAGAAATATCCTTGCTAGATTTGGCTGCCCTAGAAAAATTATTACTGACAACGCTGCAGCTTTCAGGTAAAAAAGGATGGTATATTTCTACAACAAATATCAGATGACGTTGGGACATTCTACAACCTATTACCCTCAGTGAAATGGACTGGAAGAATCCTCCAATAAAAGATTAGTTAACATTATTAAAAATTTATTGTGGGACAATAAAAAATCATGGCACATCAAGCTAGTTAATGCATTGTGGGTAGACAAGCTTACTACCAAAAAGTCATTAGGCATGTCTCCATATCAACTAGTTTATGGGATAGATGTCCTTTTTCCAACTTCATTGGGAATTCCTGTTTTAAAGATGATGCAAGAATTTGGAGGAGGAACCAAATGATTTACAGAGGAGAATAAACCAGACCATCCATTTGCATCAGACAAGAGAAGCAATTCATAACAGTACTCAGTTGATCCAAGATAGAATCAAGAAACATTTGATCAAAGGACTAAAGCTGATGACTTTCAGATCGGAAATCATGTCCTGAAATGGGATTCCATAAGGGAAGAAAAATGAAAGCATGGTAAGTTAAAGAACTTGTGGATGGGACCTTACATTATTGATTCTTACCGAGGTAAGAATGCATTTTTTCTGAAGAACACAGATGGAACAAAAATACCTGGAGAACATGTCAATGGCAGGATGCTCAAGCATCATGTTTTTCAGGACTAACAAAGTGTTTTTATGACACCCATTGTTGATACTATTTAATTTTGTACTATCATAAGTGGGTAACTTATGTCTCAAAGTTGAAGCCCGTGGAGAAGGCCTTGAGCTTTGAGGCATTTTTCCACCATAACTACAGAAAACCAAAAAAATCAGATGCAACAAATATCGAGGATAAGGATTCAAGGCTACTAGTCTACAATGTTCTTGACACTTCACCAGGAAGTGCCCTCCCCAGCTGGAGCCACTGTTAGGGTCCTATAATTTATAGGATCAATTGATCATTGAATAGTTGCTTTCAGTATTTCAGATTGTAAATAATATAGCTTTCTGTAAATGATTTCCAAAAAAAGATAGAAATATGAAAATTAAAAATTAAAAGAGGGTATAAATACAAAAAATAGAAAAAAGAGAAAAATAAAAGAAATGATAAATGAACACCAAAAAAAAAAAAGAATAAATGTAAAAGTGATGCTAGCTTAAGTGCTACTACTAGCCTTCTCGATTTGTAAAGAATAAATTTGTGAAATTGTGTGCAACTTATTTAAAATGCCACAATCCATTTATGCTTGAGCCATACTGTTTAATCATGTTCAAGTTCTTTTCTATTTATGTAAATTAGGTTAGAGTGAATAACTTAGCCAAATAGTTTAATCTTGGCTGAGATTAGATAGGTAGAATAGGTGAATAAAGTTGATCCAATTTTTTAATCTAGATTAATTTAGTTGATTAGATTATTTTAGTAAGATAAAATAAATATTCTTTATCTCTTAGAATGAAAAAAATTGAAAGGTTTTGCATGCTCAAATGCACCCTCATTTGCTTTAAAATATCATTAGGGTAAGAAACATAAAGGTTTTTGATATCATTGTCTAAAGTGGTTCATATCCAAAGCTTTGACTTTGGGCTATTATGCATGCGCCCAAAATTGTGTCACAGGGCCCTCCAGTGTTAACCTCCCCCCATTTCACAACCCCCCGATATCCCATAACATTAATCCGACGACCCACGATAGGTTTCAGACACCCCCCCCCCCCCCCCCCCCACCAGAAGCGTTTAATGTTTAACAGCAGGGGGGTCCAAAAAGTAGTTTACCACCCCCTTACGTGTCAACACCATTGTGATTTTGGACCCCCCCCTCCCCCTTACCCGGATACCACCACCCCCCCCCCCCCCCCCCTTCGAAAGTTGTTTTTCTATCCCAATTCAGCTCGCCTCCCACCAACTGTCGCCTCCACATCCCGTTGTAGCTCCCACTCCCATCATACCACCTGCCCTTATCCCTGTCACTCCTGCCAACGGTTCTGCTCCACTCATCCACCAATCCCTTGCTGCCACGTTTGAGACCGTTGCAACCTGCGAAAATTCCCTATCGGTTTGCTCATGCCATTATAGGAATTAATGCCCTAAAAAGACCGTTAATCCAACGGTTAAGGCCAATTCGTGGCTAGTAAATATGGAATTTGCCTCTATGATTACATCTTTTCTTCCTCGCTCATTCAATATTGCTCTCATCCCTCTGTGCTCTAATTTTGTAGTAGCATTTCCGTTTCTTGTCATTCATAAATTCACAGAGGTATGCCACTCTAAATTCCCGCCAATTAATGGACACACAACGATTTCTTGTTGTTACAGTCTTCAACTCTCCATTCTGCAACCACCATGGCACCTAAAGACGCCTCAGTAGTCAATCCAATGCTTACTCCCCCTATCGACTTAGACCTTATTCCACTTGCAGACAGAGATAACAAAATTGTTGAAACACAATGTGAATTCGACCTTTTCGAATTACGTTGCTGGTTTCAGGATAATTTCCTTGATCAATATCATGAGATACACCTCTAGCAATCTAGACTCCCTCTGTTTGTTGTCCCTTAGTCCTATCATTTTCCATAATTCTTTCTAAGCCTCTTACCTTGCAAGAAAGAGGGCAATTATCTTCCCAAATGGTGAAATTCTCTTCACCATCACATCTGACAGCATAAATCAAATGCTGTAGGTTCCTCATTGTGATTCCTTCTCCCGTTTCTCCCTTGAAGCTCTCAGATAAATTTACCAGAAATTAACCTTCCCCCAAAGAGATGCCATTTTTGAAATCTTCCTCCATGAAGACTCCCAACTCCTTAAGAAAAATCCCCCATATCCCTCTTCTATCTTCCCTCAAAGGACACGACATATTATCTCTGTCTGGGCATCCATTCTTGGTTACTATTCAGATGAGTGGGTAGATGAGCCTATTCTAGGCTTTCTATCCACCCTTTCTTCAGAAGAAGGGCCATCAGTCACCTTTGACTATGGTCATTTCTTATCAAATGTAATTCATGAACAATTCTTGCAATTTTTAACTGAAGGAATGTTTCGATATTCATCAATTCTCATATATATGTTTATGTTTTTTCAAACAGATAGGTTTTGCATTCTCAGTGAAGAAACTTGACCAACAAGGAGAGCCTTAGTTTGTTGTTTTCTGGACTTCCTTAGTGAAAAAAAAATCACAGGAATTCAGTTTCTCAGAGTTCATAAACTAGTTTGTGTATCCAGCAACTTGTTTGCTAAGTGGCCAACAGGTTTCAAGGAATAGTGAAGACATTCAGAAGATTTTACAACTCAGTGAACAAGTCAAAATAGGGGACTGGTATCTTTACTAGTCATTCATAGAAATAAGAGTATATGGTTCAAAACTGCCACCATACAAATTGCCCAAGTATGTGCCAATGACAATTTTTTCCTTGGAGTACATCAGGCAAATAATTCATTCTGATAACATCCATTTTGTGGCAACCAAGAAGAAATCTTAGTTCTGGATCAAAACACAAGTAGGACCCTTTATCTGCAACAGTAGAGCAACAAGAGAGGAAGCAGACCTCCTATTAAAACATATGAACTCCCGTCTCAGTTTCACTTGGTCTTATGAACCCTTTGGGTAATTTCCAAGTTGAGAGTGGAACAAAAATCTACACGATATGTGCATACTCAGAGGCCTGAAATGGAGAAATATATGAACCAACATACTTGGGTAGAAAATACATTGTAGGAGGCTAAGGAGCAGGTACTTTCCAGGATAGATTCGGAGACTCCCATACCGAGAGAGAAAATAGATAAGAGAGCAAGATAAGATGATTCTCCCTTAGTCACCGAAGTCTCAGCTAAAGAATTCAAAATATAAACTAAGAAGGTTAAAGCAGGCTCAGGATCTAAAATAGACTTACCATCACTGAAGGACACGCAAGGCACTATTGTGCTCTCAGGTTTGAAGACTTTCAAGTTGGACAATGGTACCACAGAGTCCCCATCTTCCTCAGTTACTAAAGGGATTCCAACTTTTATCCCTCAAACACCAGAAACATCCACAGAGCAGAGGCATTTGGACATTTTTAAGAGATCCAAGGGGATTAAGCAGATAAATGAAGCCATTCATGATAATATATCTGCACAGTTCAGAAAACAACCTTCCTCCATCTAGCACAGACTCATCTCATCATATGATATAGAGAAGGGAAGGATGCATATGGCATTCTTGCAGGCCCAGGTCCCTCAACCAAAGTCAACAATAGATTTCAAACAAACCACTTTGAATTTGAGGCAAAGGATTTCCATCCTTTAGATCAAATAGATATGCATAGGCAGGCAGGAGAGATGGTATATTCTACTTTTACATAGACAACTATTACTACCTCTAAGCTACAACTTACTTAAAATAATGTGCAATCTCAACTCAAATTGGAGAAAGTGTCCTCACTTGCCAAAGACACCAGAATCAAATACTTGGAGGAAATGGTTTGGTCAAGGAACTTGGAGAAACAGAGCTACAAAAGGAAGAGATGTTGAAGCTTTTAGTGGAGCAAGGTGCACAGATCAAAGCAATGGAAGCATAAATGGATAAATTGATGACAGAAAAGGAACAATGTTCACAACTTGTAGTTGTTCTTCTTGATGTAGTTCCCATTGCATCTCTACTACATACATGTGTCCCTACAACAACCATGACAACAGGAACATCATCTCCTACCATGCTTCCTACATCAATTGTTGATGATTCAATTAAGTTAGCTCAATCTATGGAAAATATGTCTATACAGGAAGAGGAGCTTAAGAAGCTCAAGTTGGAGATAAAGATTTTACAAGAGCAGAATACAAGGTTTGAAAATGCTTACATGACATAAACACAGAAGTCTCAGACATTGCAAAGATTGCAAAAAATGGAAAAAGACTGTGCCTTGGGCAATATATTGGCACATGTAAAGGAAAAAATCTGGAAAAGGATCAATGAAGACATGGAGGACATTTGGCCTTCAATCCAAATCATTTTTGAATAACAAGGGTTGATTGAACGGTCCAATGAAGCCATTGAGCAGGTCAGAAAGAAACTAGGAGATAAACCAAATGAAGCCACCGAGCTTATCAAATTTCTAAACTCCAAGAACATTCAGGAATAGGAAGAGTTGGAAATTGAGGACAGGACTGAAACAATTTTGGAAGTCAGGAAAGTGCTGACTAAAAGGAATATGATGAGACCACTTGAAGAGAATGGTCAAAATATGAACACATGTATAGAAAGATTCTTCGCCAATCTGGAGCGCCTCTACAAGAAAGGACTCCCAAACCTGTTAGTGATTAACGACAAGCTCAGTACATGGTCAATTTACAGTGAGTAGATTATGACCAAAGAAAGGGACAGTTCAAAGGTTATAGCCGGAAGACTCAGTATGACAGGAAAGGCATTCCTAGAAGCATTGTCATACGATCTTGACATTCAATATGCAATTCCAAACTTGTTCATCACTCGACCGACATTCGCCAAATATCCTTAAGTTGACGAAGTATATAGGAAGTTGATGAAGATGAATATCTCGAGTGAACAACGATGGGATAAACGTGAGTTACTAAAGTAAAAGGTAATTTCGGTGGCACAACTCAACTTTACAACACATGCATAATTTCAGCGTTAGACAACCAGCTATTTCATCATTTCAGTGCCACCACTTCAGACAGTTCAATTTCCCTAATATTATTGTAATAAGTTAGCTTGATTCAGTCCTATTATTTTGTAGATACATCCTCATCATCCTCACAGGATATTTTTTGTAAATTAGTTATAAATAATTCAATTGTTGAACTAATAGAGGTTGGATTTTGTACGAAGAACACTATTTTATATTTTCTGAAGCATCAATAGATTACCAGTAATACAAAAGCCCTTTCACAGGATTCTTGTGTCAAGTTGTTGGTGAAGTGCATCTATCTGCCTTATGTATTTATATTTCTCTGTTTATAGCACATATTCTTTTTTTCCAAATCTGAATTATTCAATAGATAAAGGGCATAATTTGTTTAAATCTACACTTTGCACCCAACTACGAATAATTTCAATGTTTTCTTCTGATCTTTAAATATAAAATTAAGGTAACAATGCTCTATATTTTAAAGTGAACCTTAATCTGTTCTTCTTCCCCATTTCACAGACTTCAAAGAATCCATTCAATTTGGCTACCTTGCCCTGTGAGATCTATCTGTAGATACTATAGTCAATCTGTATTATATGTAACAAACTCCATAGCCTAATGGAAATCTAGTTATCAACCAACCATTCAAATACAAATTCTTAACTAGCCTAATATCCAATCCAACAAAGCTAAATCTTACAGAGAGAGCCCTCTCTGAAGTTGGTAGGGCTAGATCCCAGCTTCCAAAGTTGGTTTGTGGTTACCTTGGTAATTTTCTTCTGCAACCTCAGAAAATTATTGAGTGCTAACACACGGTACATCCTTCAAGTGGTAGGTGTCATGTGAAACAATGATGGAATGGAGTGGGGACAAAAGGAAGGTTCTAAGCCACATGTCATGGTACAAGGGTAGATATGATGAGGAAAGCCCACACCTTGGGTATATGAATGTCTGAGGGAGAAATTGTGGTACACGAGTTACTCCGACCTTTGTTTTTCCACCCTTCTTCATTTTCCTTTCGCCTTTTATTTATTTTTCTTTATTTTACTTCTCGGGGCTCAGTGGATGAGATCATGATGTGTAAGATATAACATTGATTACCCCCTTAAGGTGGGGCAATTCATCGCCCACTAGGGTTTGGGACATTTATGGGTTATTTAATGATGAAAGGGGCACTCATAGGGGCCCTAGGAACTAGTGTGATGGTCATAATAGTAGGGGGTAGAGCTCATGTTTGGATTGTTCCCACGTGCTAAATTTTATTTTCCTGACCATATTTTGCATTTTGTGGTACTTTTCCTATTGTATGTGGCCATATTATGCTTTTCCCTTTCTTTTTTAGTTGCATCAACCTCCGCGACATTGTTCCAGGGCCAAGCTGAAGTGCGGACAAGAAGGGGAAGGGGATGCTAGCACCTTGTGGACCCAATGTACAAATGTGGAAAAGGGCTTGTAATGAGCAAAGGGGAGTGAGATATGGTAATGGGTAGTGAGACCACACGGCCAAAATAAGGGTTTTTCCATGTAATTCCCTTCCTAAAGCTAATAGCTAATAAATGAGATCCAACGAAACTAGATTCATGATTAATCCCCTAGTTGAGGTAAGATAACAAAAGTACAATCAAATCTCCTCCTTCCAAGTCTCCCAGTAATATATGCCTAAGTGTGTCCATGAAAAATAAGCATAAACACCCAATTACATAATGAAAAATCATACCTTTGGGATCATATGGCGCACCTTCAAGCATACGATCATGACATATGAGCAAGGGTACACAATGGTTGGTTTAGGTGTGGGAGAAAAGTAGCACATTAAATCTATCAGGTGGTTGGAAAGGTTGTTCGCTCCCAACTGAAGACAAATCTAGAAGAAAATTTATCCTATGGGGTTACCTACTAGTAGTGGGTAACAGAACTTGCTTAAACCCATTTATGAAAAAAAAATGTTGGCCATGCTACATGAAATTAGAAATGACATCCATACCTAATAGGAAGACACTTCAAAGTAAAACAAATCATAATAGTTTCAAGTACTTATTGGAGAAAATATTATCTTTAGAAGAGCAACAAAATTGAGTCACAATGGTGTTAGGTTATGACATTGAAATTATCTACAAAAAGGGAAAACAAAATATTGTGGCAGATGCACTTTCAAGGAAAGAGGAAGACACAAACGGTTTACTATGTGTCATTCCCATTCCACAATCTGATTCGGTGCAAGAAGCAATGATATAAAGGGAACAAGATGAGAAAATATGCAAGATCATTCAACAACACAATCCAATTGGGTGCAAGAAGCAATGATAGAAAGGGAACAAGATGATAAAATATGCAAGATCATTCAACAAATATATGAGTACCTCGATGCAGTAAAAAAATATATGGAAAAATGATTTGTTATGGTATCAAGATCACTTATACTTACATAAGAATTTTGAACTCAAATAAAAGGTCCTTTCCAAATTACACACTTCTCTTGTAGGAGGACATTCACTGTTCTTGAAGACATACCATAGGATCAATTTTGTTTTTTGTTTTTTTGGAAGATCTTAAAGTAGATGTGAAAATTTTTGTGGAGGAATGTGTGGTATGCCAACAAACTAAGGGAGAGATAATTAAGACCCCATTGCTCCTTCAACTAGTAACCATACCAAGCCAACATTGGGAAGAAGTTCCAATGGATTTTATTATAGGTTCACCCAAATCTGAAGGAATGTCATTATGTTAGTGGTAGATCAAATGAAAAATTATGCCCATTTTTTCTCTCTTCCTCTTGCTTTTGAAGCAAGTATTGTGACAGAAACATTCATGGACACAATCCAAAAGCTACATGGAATACCAAAGATTATTGTAAGCGACAGAGATCCATTTTTCACTAGAAATTTTTGGACTAAATTATTCTCTTGCTTGAGTACTCAATTGGCTCACAACTCATCTTACCATCCTCAATATGAAGGGGAAAATGAGATTGTGGATACATGTTTAGACATATATTTGCGTTGCTTTGGATCTAATAAATATACACAATGTGTCAAATGGTTTCCCTTGGCAGAATGGTGGTATAACACATCCTTCTATACCACATAAATAGATGTCCCTCAAGCAACAAAAGAAGGACAATAAATTAGCACCAAAGTATTATGGTAACTATAAGGTGTTGCAGAGGATTGGAAGCATGACTTACATATTGGATTTGCCTCCATCTTCACATGTACATCCAGTATTCCACGCTTCTTGCTCAAATAAGGTAGTAAGTGATAAGATCACAATCCAAACTATTCTACGAAATATTAGTGAAGAAGAGAAAATAATAATAGAACTGGAAACAATATTGGAAATAAGGACTAAACAGTTGAGAAATCAAACATTTACCGAGTACATCATCAAATGGACGAACATACCAGTGGAAGAAACGACATGGGGAGATGAGTTGTTCATGTAGAAACACCCACAGTAGTCAAGTGTTGATGACAACACATTTTTGAAGGCGAGGGGCACGTTAAGCCCTATATAAGCTCCATGTTAACCCTAAAACCCCTTATTAAGCCCTAAATATTAAGTGATTTTTATTGTTATATTATTATGTAGGCTAGAACCTCTCATGGTCTCATTTTATTATAATTGTACCCTTTGTCTCTTATATATTATTATATATATATATTATATATATATATATATATATATATATATATATTTAGACCTAGTCTTAGAGACATCAAATGTTATCTTGTACATTGTATTAATTGTAAAAGGAGGTTTCCCCCTTGAGGAGGAATGTAATTATTGGTTTCTTATCATTTTATGGTGCAAGGTTCATAACACATAGATAACAGATGTCTCTCTTTTGAGTCATGCCATTTCAACTAATTCACAATAAATTTTTGATGTTGTTGGCATGCCAAAATGGTATGTTGCTATGAGAGAGGAGTATTATTCCTTGCTAAAGAATCACACATGGGATCTTATTCCGATTCCCAAGGAATGAAAGTTGGTTCATTATAAATGGGTCTATAGAACCAAATATATAAAAAATAGTCTTGCAAACAAGCACATGACACATCTTGTGTTCAAGGATTTTCTGTCAGTGATTCTGAGACCTTCTCCCCTAATGCCAAGATGGATTATGTATATCTAGTGGTTTCTCTCGTTTCATTCCAAAGTTGGCTAGCCTATCAAATGAATGTGAAGAGTGATTTTCTACATGGTGATTTTCATGAGGAAACCTACATGGATTGACCTCTTAGTTTTCTATAGGATCCTTCACTTATTTGTAGGCTTCGATGTTCACTGTATGGTATCAAACAAGCTCCCCGACCTTGGTATGAAAATATGGACATTTAACATATTTTGTGGGTTTCCATCATTATCGTTATGATCCTATAGTATACATTAAGAAGCAATGTTTGATGTTTCAATCCTTGTTTTGCATGTATGATTTTATTTCCACATGCATTGACTTTTCATCTATCATTCAAATTGTTTAACAAGCATGATGAAATAGTCTCAATATGGCATACCTTGATCCTCTGTACTTTTTTTTTCTTGGTCTATACATCCCTTAATCTTTAGAAACGATCTCCATTTTTTAGTAGAAGCATGCATATGGTTTACTTCAACATATTGGAATGGTTGATTACAAGTCTATGCCCACTCTATTTTAGGTAGGTGTTACAGTTTCTCCCAACTATGCTTCATCATGTGTTAACCCTTCACTATATAGGCAACTGGTTGGGAGTCTCATGTATTCAACTTACACACACCCTAACATTTCCTTTGAAGTTGGGCTTGTTTCTCAATTCTCTCAAGATCCTCATGAGAGTCATTAGAAGGCAACAAAGCATACTATATAAGGTACATTCAGGGCACTATCAATTTTGACATTTAGTACAACTCTGACGCCTCTTAACTCGTGGGCTTCACTAACTTAGATAGGGTTGGTTCAATTAATGATTAGAAGTCTTTCTCTAGTTTTGTTTATTACAATGGTTATACTCCTATTGTCTAGTCTTGCAAGAAATACTTGATTGCATTATCTTCTAAAGAAATAGAGTATCATGTTGCATTTCTTGCTAGTCAGGGGGTTCTTTGGCTATGACAACTGATAAAAAAGTTCAGTCTTTAGCTAGATCATCTCACTACTCTTTAGTGAGATAATTAGAATACCATGCCCTTTTTTTCAACCTAGTGGAGCATCGATAGAAAAAACACATTGATATTCACATGAACTTCATTTGGCAACTCATCCAGGATGTTATTCTTAGTTTGGACTATTTTCCTATTGAAAGAAAATTGTCGACATCTTCACTAAACCTTTGACATCGCCTCATTTTCCTCAATTGCGATTGATGCTCAGGGTGAACGAACCTATTCCTTGGGGACCCGCTCAAGTCTTTCTTCCTTCACATATTTTTTATGTTGTTTATATGTTGTTTACTCTTTTTTGGGAGGAGTTTTCCCTGAAGGTTTTTCTCATTTTCTCTATTTATGAAAAATTGTACTTAGGGATCTTAGTAGTGCTCATTGTCAAACCCATTTACTTAAAAGAGGCATAAATAGAAAATAGTAAACCAAATATGCATATAAGCTTATATACACAAGTCATTATGTTCATATAATCACACACTACTAGCCAAGTATATTTCTTAAACATTTAACTTCCCTTGATTTATTGTGCTTAAGGCTCTATCTAGGCGAGTATGTTAAAGATGTTGTACTGTAATGTTTTCTTTAACATTTTGACTATATATATATAATAATTAAGTTAGCCTATATTCATCTTACCTTGATTTATCAAATGAATGATAAAACTTCTTGAGATACATTTTTTTGTTTTAAATGAAAAAAGATTTGATTTTTTAACATTTAATAAACCCCAAATTATAATATATCTAGGCTGGTTATAAATAATATTCCTTCTTGTACTTTACAAACCAGGTTTTTTTTTTTTTTAATTAATGCTTTTGCCTGTTTGCAAGCTTTTCCATATCTTCCAAACCCTAAGTTGGAATGCAATCGTTTGTGATTGAAACCAAAGTATCCAAGGTTAGAAGGGATAGAGATGCCACTTATAGCGGACATTGAAGTCAAATAAGTACAGGAAGTTGCAGGCAAGCATACATTAAATAGAATGCAGGCCATTCTTTACGGGGCCAAGCCGAAACTTTGAATTTGTTAAGAAAAATTATCGGGAGCTGTCGAGAGCAGAGGATAGATAAAATCAGGGCAATGCTGCAAGGAAACTACAAATGCCTATTCAAAATTCCGTCAATTGCATCTGAGTAGCACATCAGGAAGTTTATTGTGTAAAGGAATCTCGAAAATCCTGTCATTCGATGCGACTGAAGCAGTCGGTCAAATCAGGGCTTACGCATGATGATGGATGCAGTGACGAGAAGAGCCCCCATCTGCATCAGACGCCAGCGAGAAAGAGGTGCCGTGTGTAATTTTTGCTTGAAGCCGACGCGCGCGCTTGTGGAGAAGGAATAGCCAGCTAGGCAACAGGTTGGAAGCCGACGCGCGCGCCTGTGGAGAATTTCTTGAAAAGTTTTTGTAATGTTTTGGTTAAAAATGAATGTACTTTGAATTTGTAACAACTTTGGAGAATACAAATTAGCATTCATTGTCATTGTTGGTTGTATTCTTATATGATCAAGTGTTTGTTATATTAATATTAATAAAACTAATATATTTTATTGGTGGTCGTTTTGTCTCAGAGCTATTCAGAGTTTTAGTAAGGAGATATAGGTACATTAGGAGTGCTTTGCGTGTGTTGGTGAACGTTTTAGATCTTTATAGTTATTTTTGTCTAGTTTCAGAGGTTAGTTGTTATTTTAGCAAAATAACAAGCACCTTGATTAAAATGATCATGCTAATTTTAAGTGTGTAAATGATAATAACTTTTGTGGCAATTAAATCTTTGAATTTCTTTTATTTTGAGATTTTTGTGGATTGGAAAATATTCATGCATCAATTTTAAAGTCTTTTATGCAAGTGCATTTTTAAGTCATCAAGTGAAATTTAGTTGTAAATCCATCTAGAACGAAGTCAAATCTACTATATAGGTCACAAGGGTTGAGTTGCAAGAAACCTTTCAAATTCAATTAGGGGTTTTTAAATTAAAATGATCAAGAAGGCCTTCATGAATTTGATTATGAAAGTCATTCCCTTTTTTATTGTAGTAGGTTCAAGTAAAACTCATGAGTTCCAAAGCCTTTGAACTCAATTCATGATAATAATAGATAGGTGGAATAACACTTTTGAGTGCACGATTAGTACTTCTCCAGATTCAAGGCTATTGTGACTATATTAAGCAAGGACAAGTTATTGTGAGACAATTAGAGATTTCAAATGGGGAAAGAAGGAAAACATTTGGAGCATGCAAATAAGGAAGTCAAAGAACCCCTTGAATCCTTCCATGTGTCTATCCAGGAAGTCAAATAACCCCTTGAATCCTTCCATGATTCTATCCAGGAAGTTGACATATTAAGGAACCACATTGTGTACATTGTGGAAAATTTGATTAAAGAAAATACACTCAACAACATCTTGAATTGTTAAGCATATAATGCCTAAATGAATTAGAAAAAATATCATCTCTAAATAATTGTGTTGTTATCTTCGTATATAAATGGGCATAAGGATCCATTAATAGACTCACTCAAACAATCATTGACTGAAAAAAGTATGAGATAGTAAAACTGCAAATTGAGAACATGAAGGATGGCAAGTTGGTAGTTATGCTTATTGTGACATAAATTCCTAATGCACAACATGGTTAATCATGATGATTTGTTAAAACTTAAGCAATGATTCAGAATATGACTTAATGAAAATACATTTTGATAAAGACCACCAACAAACCAAAGATAACAAAACTCAAAATAGTGCACACAGAGTTCTAGGTGAATGTGAACTTAAAATTTATTCTTTTGAAGTGTCTAAAGAAAAATATTCCTAGATTTATGGAGAAAGTTAAAATCCTAAAGAATAATCTTTCCACAACAATTGTTAGACCTTGGGAAAGTTGCAATTCAACAATAAACACTTATGAGGTGAATAGGACATCACCTTTCATATTCCTAATTATTTAAAGGCAATTCAATTGTGAGTGTTGGATTTCTTGTCAAATATTTGAAGGGGCATTGAACATATATTCCAGAAGTTGATAAAGGAGTTAATGACTCTAAAGATGTTGGTGAAATTGCTAATAAGCCTTCAACACTGTCATCAAGTTGACCATATGGAGATAGAGTGTTGTTAAATTTGGCAACTAGGTTCAAACATCAATTTGGACAACTTTTATGAGGCAGCTGATATTTTTCTTGGATTCCTCTTTCCGAGAGGTGTAGGATTGATCTAAAGATCATCCCATTCTGAGATGTACAAATGAAGTTATGAATTTATTTTGATTATGAACAAATTGTCAAGGTTGACCGACAAACTCATGTAGGCTTAGAAGCCTAATAAACATGTCTATTCATCCTCAACGTTGGCCTATAAATACAAGGAGCCTCCTCATTTTGGCATCACTCATTCATCTTTCTCTCTCTCATCTTGATTGGGTACAGATTTCTGGGCTTCTCTCTCTCCATATGTACGAAGGAAGCTCTGATTTTCTAGCTGTTGCATTGACTAGATTTGATCAAAATTTCAGGAGGCCGAAATTTCAGGAGATCAAAATTTTAGGAAGCCGGAATTTTAGGAGGCTGACTTTGACCAGCGTTGACTTTGGTTTTGTAAGGGAGACTTCTAGTAGGACAGGCCGCTATTTTGGACACAAAAACCAAGACAGATTGACCCCTACGTTGATCGCCCTAATTCAAGTTTCTGCGTTGACTTTTGTTGACCAAATTTGACTGGCTATTTTTGGATTGTTTTGGGCTGCATTATCTTGCTGTTGGAAGTCGAGTTGACCAAGGTTAACTGAGTTGTTTTGGAGGTCAATTTTAGCCCTATTGATCAGCATTGAATTTCTGGTTAGGGCTTTCTGTTTCTGCTGTTTTGACTGATTAGTTTGGGCAAGTGAATATTGTAAATTGTATTCTCTCTCTCTGCTGAACTTTTGAAGAATTATAAGAAGAACTGATCAAGGTGTTGGAGAGGTAAATCCCCTCTACGGATAGAGGCGATCCCTACTAGCCCAACAGGGGTCTAGCAACAATCAAACAATGCTATACTGCAGGTTCCTAGTTGTAGTTAACAAG
>APFE030120311.1:47788-110262 GCA_000404065.3 Pinus taeda | reverse complement strand
TGCCGCCTCCATGAGGGGAACCATTTCGACAGTGAAAATGGCAGAATCATGCAAACCCCATAATCTACACATAATTATAGCGGCATAGCAATAAGGTGAACACAAGGAGTCGACTGAGTACTTACCGGAGGATTCATGCTTGTGCTTACTTGGATTCTGCCTCCAATCTTTGATAGGTTCAGACTCAATTTCATTCTCACTTGCGAACTTCTCCAGAAATGCGCTATTGTAAACTTTCTCTGGCATAGGCAAATGATACATTTGCCTCAAATTTTCTGGCTTGAAGGACCCAAAAATCCTTCCATCTTTTGCGACGAAAGTTCTGTCTTTGATAGGAATTTCTTCAATTGCCCACTTGATAACGTCGGTGTATGGAAGCATTTGATCTCTTGCCGCTATCCTATGTAGGAAGGAGTCGGCCAAGTCTTTGAGAGTGCACTCTGATTTTTTGGATGAATCTGCGGTAGCTTGTTCCACCACCTGCTCAGGTTTCTCGGCCTCTAGCAAATCATAAGTTCCTTGCCAAGTTGTTTTGGCAAGTCCTGCGCACGTCGTGTCTGATATCAAACCTTTCTTGCTGTTTACTATCAGTTGTGGCGCGGCTGGTGAATCAATAACGCCTGCAACCTTCTTCTGCTTTTTACCCATTATGCCTGAGTTGCTTTGAGAATCTGTATTCTGCACAGAGAGGTGGTTTCGGCGTAACACAGAGATAACAATGAAACTCACAATTGATAGTAAAATAGAGAGAAGAACGTTGATATGCTTTGCTTTTATTAAAACAACGCGGAGACGATCTATAGGCAGATTTGAGGGGATGGATACATTAAGGGACCGTATAGGACCTTCCACCTTATAAATGCTCATTAGTGCAATATTTGCCGAAAGATCTTTTAAATCATGTAATGGGCGTACTGGCGGCCGAGTGGGGATGATTATGCCTTAATTGTCATTAACTCGGGCTTTCCAATCACTTTAACAGCTTTTCGTTGAGAACTGTGCCTTATCGCATCGGATCGGGCAGGGGCGCGAGGGTAGTTTTAACAATGCTTTGAGTGTTGCCGATCGCCGATCGCCGATATCGCATCGGCAAAAGGCATATGTGCATTAAGGGTTCAACAGGGGAAGCCACCAATCGCCGATTGCCGATATCACATTGGTGAAAGGCATATGTAAAATTCTTGCGGTACGAAGGGGACTGCCGATTGCCGATATCGCCGATAGCTTTATCGGGTCGGGGCTTTAACGATGGGCGTGATAGTGGTGCACAAGGGAATTGCCGATCGCCGATATCGCCGATAGCTTTATCGCGTCGGGGGGAGCCTTTTGATTGCTTGGTGCATCCTTTATGTTATTGCGATATGCGATCTTGCGATCGCTTTATCGCAATAAACACATATTTGCTTTATTTCCAATGTTTAAAGAGATATTGCTTTTGAGGGGAAGTTTATAAAGCGCTCCTTTGATTTGTTGGAATTTTACAAAGTAAGAGTTATTGACATCAATTTTATTTAAAGAGGGACCCATTTCATATTTTAATGGTTTTGTAAATAATAATAAATATGAAATGGGGGGTTGTTTGCAAGGCACACCACACCATAAGTCTTTCCCTGACTTCTGCTACATCTCGGACTCATCAAGAATCTGTCCAATTCCCATGCTCAGGCCCATGGAAAGTCCATCCCATCTGCAACATGTTCAACTCATGGCCTTGTTGGAAAAGAGTGTACAACCTCTCCACTGGCTCATACATTTCCTTGTCACAACAACATCTGCACAACATCCTTTGCTTCGGCATTCCCCATAGAATGTCCATGAATGACACCTCTATACATGCTCCTGCATAATGTCCCTGCATAACTATCATGCTCCATGTCTCCAACCTGATGTCCATGACTCTAGTTGTCCATGATGTCCAACCCATGTAGACTTCATCCCAACATCTGGCCATCTGCATCCAAGTCTGCAATCTATCATAAAGAAGCCTCCTCCCAAGGCCCCTTGCAAAGTTAGTGTAGCCCCTTCCAAACAAGGTCCCTACACCAACCCATCTCCAAGGTTGTTTATAGAGAAAGGAGGGCTAGGAAGTTTCCTCCCTGACTCTCATCCACCCATGTATCAGATTGATGTTGTGTCCTTAGGTATCTGTGCACAGCCTCAATCTCCTCACATGTACACCCAAGCTCCCCAAGCTTGGCTTTCGTCAACTGAAAGTCATATATGCCCATAGAATACTTGCAAAATTCCACTATACCAGCCAGATCTCTACCTTCATAATCCTCATCAACCACTGCCTCTGAAGTAGTATTCAGACTCCCTTCATTCACAACTTCATTGCGAAGATCATCAGTAGAAGATGTCTCTGTCAAGTGCTTCAAGTTTCATGAGATTGACCTCTCACTTACTTCATTCTTCCTCACTCTTGCAACGAAGTCAATTAGCTTCCCTTCCTTCATTGTTTGAGTCATACTCCCAAGCCCTCTTTGCTCCACATCCTCATGCTTCACATTTGGATCTTTGGGATACAAAGTCATAGAATTCATCCTTGGTCTATACACCAAGCAACTCCTTCTATTCATCGGAACCATCATGGTTCTTCCCTCAGCTGTGATCAAGAGAATGTCCCGGTCCACCATTGGTATGGCTTGTGCAAGCCTCATAAAATCTTGCCCCAGCACCATAGAATGATCATCCATGTCCACGATCCTGAAGTCCAACTTTCCAAACCACGATCCCACTCTCACCTGAGTGTTTTCCATCACACCAATAACAATTTTCATGGTAGAGTTGACTGCTTTGAAAGCACTCCATTCCCTCTCCATCTTTGCTTTCTTCCCAAAAGACTTTGCTGCTTTCCTACTTAAGAAGCTATGAGTAGCTCCTGTATCCACCAAAGCTGCAAATCTCTTGCCCTTCACGGTCACCTGCACAAAACTCAGCTTCAAGGAATCACCTTCTTCTGTCCGCTTTATCTTGTGTCTCACATCAACAACCTTCTTCAAGAATTTGACCTCATAAGTGTCAATTGGCTTGTGCTCCAACTTGACATTCCTCCTAAGGTACTTCACTTCCCTGCTTGGCTCTTCTAAGCAACTCGATCTTGGTCTAGCTTGATTCCCCTCAAGCTTGTCCTCCATCGCATTCTGCTCAAGTGCACCAACCAAGTGTCCATTAACTACCTTCATAGAACTAAGCTTCCGAACATCCTCTGGATTGTCTGGGTAGTGAGTTCCCAACTTGTCAATGTAGTCGAGCTCTTCCTGCTCAATCACAACGATCTTCTTACCAAGAAGCTTCTTCTTTATCTCTTCCTCAACTTGCTTGATTTTGGCTTCCACCATGGCACTCTTCTTCCTTACCCAGGCCCTTTCATCTAAGAGCTCTTGAAGACCAAGACCACTTTGTCAGATCTCCTCATCAAGTTCCTTGAGTTCACCATCTATCGTACTTCCGCATTGGCTTTTGAGTTCTTCAAGTTCCCTTCTTAGTTCCGAACAACTATCCCGAATCTTCATGTTCTCAGCCTTCATCGAAACCCAATTAGAACTCCATCAACCCATCTGTTCCAACACTTTGTACCAAAAGACTTCACTTCACTACAACAAAACCCTGTGATTAGCATCCTTTTTTGCTTCCTTTTTTACGTCTAGAGACCATTTTTTGTGCTATTTGTGTCCATTTATCAAATATGGTGCAAAAATTGATGCAAAGTTTTCACCGAGTTTTGCACCAAGTCTTACATCAAGTTTAGCACCAGGTATTGTAATAGGTTTTGCACCATATTTTACACCAAGTTTTACGCCACGTTTTATGCCAAGTTTTGTGCCATCCTTCGCACCATGTTTTGCATCAAGTTTGGCACCTAATTTTGTTTTACCATCTTTTGCATCCTCTATTGCATCCACTTTTTGTGCCTACACTTGCATCAACTTTTGCATCATCTCTTGCATCCTCTTTTGCATCATTTTTTAAATCATTTTTTGCATCCATTTTTGCATATCTTTTGCATCCCCTTTGTTCCAAGTTTTGCATCGACGTTTGTGTCTAGTTTTTGCATCTAATTTTGTTGCATTGACTTTTACATCTTGTTTTGCATCCATATTTACATCCTCTTTTTCATCTGTTATTGTGTCCACTATTACATCCATTTTTCTTGTGCCATAATTTGCACCTAGTTTGACACCTCCCTTTCCACCCTTTTTTGTTTCTAAATTTGCATCCACGATTGTATCCTCATATACATCTAGGTTTTCATTGACTTTTACATCTATTTTTAATCCCTTTTTATATCCACTTTTGTGTCAAGATTTGCATCAGGTTTTGTGTCTTGTATTGCATCTACTTTTGCATAGAATTTTGTTGTATCAACTTTTGCATCATATTTTACATCCATTGTTGCACCCATGTTTACGCCCACTTTTACATCCCTTTTTGCATCCTATTTTTCATCTTCATTTTCTTCTTTTTTTGTATCTATCATTACATCCACTTTTGTTGTGACACAGTTTGTGTCATGTTTTGTACTTACTATTGTACCCACATTTTCTTCCAATTTTGCATCCATCTTTGCATCCTCTTTTGCATAAAACATTGCATCTATTTTTGCATCCACTTTTGTGTTGGGTTTTGCATCTCATTTTGTATCTTCTTTTGCATGTACTTCCATTGCATCCATATTTTTCATCCAATTTTGTTTCTCATGTTGCACCCGTGTTTGCATCGACTTTTACATCCCTTATAGCATCTTGTCTTGCATCTAAGTTTGCATTTTTTTTTTTGTCTATTATTACATCCACTTTCTCAACCACTTTTTTTGTGCTATGATTTGTGCCATATCTGATGCCTATTGTTTCAACCCACATTTTCTTCCACTGTTGCATCCACATTTGTATCCTCTTTTGTGTCCAAATTTGCATCAAATATTGCTTATGTTTTTTGCATCCCATTTCGAATCTACTTTTACATCCACTTTTGATTTGTCCAATTTTGCAACTAATTTTGTGTTCACTATTGCACCCATGTTTGGCCCATGCTTACATCCTTTTTTTCATCCAAATTTTCCTCCTTTTTGCATTCAAGTTTGTGTCCTTTTTTTTACATTCATTGTAGTATCCACATTTGTTTCACCACAATTCATGCTAAGTTTTATGACTACTATTGTGCCCATGTTTTCTTCCACTTTTTCATCCATGTTTGAATCCTATTTTGTGTTCAAGTTTGCATCAACTATTGCATCTAATTTTTCATCCACTTTTGTGTCAATGTTTTTATCTTGTTCTGCATCTACTTATGTTGTGTCCACTTTTCATCCAAATTTACGTCTATTTTTACCCCCATTTTTTTTGTTCGCTTTTGCATCCCTTTTCCAACACACACCATATTTTTTGCATTGATTGTATTTCTTATGACATTGAAAATTATGAACAACTGATGGCAATGTCAATAATTATAATGATGATGATAATGAAGATGATGACGATGACATGAATTGTGATTGTTATGATAATGCCAATGATGATAAAGACGATGAGAGTTACAATGACAATGATGATGATGATGCTAATGACCTTGGCAATTCTTCCCAATTTTTAAATGTTTTCATGGTCAAAATCATAATAATTATCTTTGGCGGCATCTTCCAAGTCATCATCATCTGATCATCATTATCATTATTTTCATCTTGGTCATCATCAAGAACAATAATGGCATGAATGATGATTATGATGTTCATGATGAAGATGACAACAATTATGATAAAAATTATATTAGTTATGATGATGGGGATGATGACAATTATAATGACAATGATAATGGTAGTAATGATGATGATCATTGATCATCTCTAAAAAATAAAGTTGTTATTTTTCTTGCATATATCATGTGTCTTGACAACCCTTTTCGAGCACTCGTAACATTTTTTAGGTTGATGATATTTCTTATGATGCCTATAATTATGAACAATTGATGACAATATCCATAATCATGATGATGATGATGATGAAGACATGAATGGTGATTATGATGATAATGAAATGATGACAATAATGATGAAACTGATGGTGGTGATGATGGTGATAATGAAGATGATGACCCTCCCTATAAACTAGGGAGATACTCATGTTGAGACAAAAAAGTACTCTCAAGTTGAAATATTCATGTAAGAAGGGATCTAGATTGATAAGCATCAATGATGATTTACATCATCATAGCCAACATTGTCAAAATAGTAAGGCTTTGACTAACAAGTTTATCTCTCCATTAGATCAGAGCACAATGTTGGGATGCATAAATTTGGACACCACTGCCTCTCTAGGCACTTACCCCACCAGGTTGTTCACCAGGTATGTCCTCACATGATCATTTCCTAATCCACTATCATAATATTTGACACCAGGGAATGCCAATCCTCATGACTATTCTTATCTTGGATTCATGTACTTGACTTATGATGATTAGTCCTAGTCAAAGTCCAAATTCTCCCTACTAGGCTTACGATTCTCCAATCCACCATTCTCCCTACTAGGCTTACGATTGTTAGTCCTAGCCATAGTACATGAAACATGGATAATATGGTGTCTACCCTCACTCCCTCTCAACCAGAGAGGAGACATCCACAAGCATAATATTTTCTCAAGAATACCCATCATTTTCATAGAGAATAACATCATTAATTTTCTTTCATCACATGACGCCTTTATGATTAAGCATTCATAGATTTGTGGCAAAATATTTCCCATTTTGTCATTTGTGATAAAATAAAATAAAAAAGTGAAAGTCAAAATCATTAAAGATACACTATGTTGATTTATCTAAGTCTAAACTCTAAGGTTGAAGTGAAAATTCATGTAAATCTTATATCTACGAGTTGTGCCAAACTTATGAAAACTTTATTCCCTAATTCCTATATTTAAGAAAATGAAAAAGAAAGAAAAATAAGGGCCAATGAATGGTAACTCATGTATTCACTCCCTCTTTGGAAAATATATGAAAATATACACTCCTAGTCACAATTGATCACATGTTTGTGATGGTTAAATCATGAAATACTCTTTTCTCCTTGCATTTTCACTTCATCATTTAAGCACCTAATTGAGGATGTAGGGAATGTTTGTTGCCTAAGGCTTTCATGTCTACTATTGGTTTACTTATGTCACACTACTGTCAATTTATGTGACGGAGTGAAATACATAAGTTTGTGGAGTTATTAGAGTGTTGCATTAAGTTAGTCACCACACACACATGTATTACATCTCATTGATCCACATGTGTGCGTTGGAGACTCATTGCTTGACAACTTTAATGGAGACTACTTTATGGCTTTAATGGTATAGCTTACAAAATATCTTGTTAAACATTGCGATTCATCCTTTCTTTTCCTTGAGATGGGGAGCATAAATTACTTGTGCTAGAAATAGAATTGAGAAATAGAGGTTTTGCATTTGCGATATTGGAGTCATAGACATTGGATACATGGTAGTAGTCCTCGATGTCAATTAACTAAAATTGTATTGTCAATAATGCGAAAAGAGGTAAACATATTGGTAACCTTGATGTCTTGATCATTTCAAATAATAACCATTCCACCAAAGTATCTCTAAGCATCAGTCACTACTACTTGGAAATTCCTCCCCCATTTTCTAATTATATGAGGTAGAACCTCACTTAATATTTTTTCTTCTTATATCAACATTATTGATGGGTGCTTTGCATACCATTTTTCTTTTAAGAGTCTTTGTTTTCCTTTACTATTGAGGCCCCTCATGTTCCATGAGACTATTTTCATCGAGAATTTACATAGAAAGGAAGTATAATGTGACTAAAAAAAACGTGTCTCAAGATTTAAGTGCTTGGACAATTCCACTTCATGACTCCTATATTTCCTTAACTTGGGACCAAATGGTGAACTTGATGGCCTTAAGGAAAATTGACCAATGAAAATCGAAAAAAGAGGTGACTTTTGACTTTACCACATACAATTTAATATACTAAAAAAAATATCCATAACAATTTTATCAATCAATGAATCATTAAAAAAATTGTCGAAAACAATATCATCAAGCACTGCACCATTGCATTATAAAATACAATCTATAAACATTTTGGGAACGTTTTGCTAAAACATGCTAAAAAACCAACATATTTAACAATAATATGGACAATAACACATTTTGATAAATTAAATAACATATTATCAAGCCTAAAAAATGTCACTAACAAAAAACTATAAAGCATGCAACTAATGGAAGTAACCACTCAAGGCCACCATAAGACAATTAATCTATTAAGATCAAGATTAATGGGGACAAATATCTACAAAGGACAAAGGCAAACCTATTTTAGCTTTATTGTTTTATTAGCCTAGTTCAAGATGAACATTTCAAGATATCATGAAGAACATAATTAGTTTTATTACATTAAAAAAACCCAAGCACATACAATAACTTAGCAAGGAAGAGATGTATAACACCCATGTCAACAACACAACACATGGCATTGAGTTACTTTTTTATATATAATTTGAACTCCTATCATAAAATCACAAATTTAGCATGAATGGAATGTTTAAATCCATTTTTATAAAAACAAAATATAATTTTTCTTATAGAAAAAATACCAAAAACTAAATATTTTTTTTAGAAAATAAAAAAAATACTAAAACTAAATATATATTAAATAAAAAACTAAAACATAAGCAAACTAGAATTTGAATTTGACACTCTTGTTCACTTTCGGAAACTCATATGGTGGAATGTGATCTCTTTATCCTCATCTTTAGCTTTTTCCTAAAAAATAAAAGCATACAAAAGCAGGAAAGAGCCATAAAGCATCGGGAAGCTTTTTCCTAAGTACAAAAGCATCTAAAAAGTGGAAAATTCCATTTTTATATGAGGAAACATTATTCACCCAAAAGATTTTTCCCAAATTGAACTAATGAAGAATTTGGAAAATCTTCATAGCCTTCACTTTCCTATATATTGGAGGCTTGGCCATTGAAAAATGATGGGAATTCTTGTATTGTCATGCTGTTGAGATCTATCTTGAGAGGGAGATTTTTGGAGCTATGAGTTGGGGGAGGTGTTGTTGCAACTACATCTCATTGTTGTAACTTTCTTCCAACTCCTTTATTCATATAGATCAGTTGTTCTTCCTTCCATATGTTTCTATTCATTCTTTACTTCTTCTATTTAACTAATGGATGTGTGGAATTTTGTTTTGTATTTATTTATTCAATAATATTTATATGTTTCTGATAGTTTCGATTATCAATATATTATGTTGTGAAGGTTGTTTTATTCTCTCTCTTATGTATAGGGCCAAGCTTTGGAACTAGCTAGGAGCTCTTCCTAGCTATACTAAAAACTCCAAGAAGACCTGCATGTGAGGACTCACAAGAATTCATTCTCTTTTTCTTAATCTATATGCTACATCTTGATCTACTAAGAATCCTAAGCCTTAGAACAACCTTTCTCTTAATTGGTTTGTCCTAGGTTTCTGGGATAAATTGAGAGGGTTTTATTTTCGTTTTATTTTCATCTAACCATGCATTAAATCTTACAACAAAAAGATATTTAGAAACTTTAATATATTTCACTATGTAAATGGACTTAGTAAAATGAACCCATAGAGGGGGTCATAAATGGAAATAAAAGTATAACTCTAAACAAGAAGCCAAAAGTGGATTTAACCATCGATGCAAAATTGGGAGTAGAATTGGATGTTAAACTAGCTATCAAAACAAGATGCAAACAATAACACAAAAAGGGTTTTAAAGTAAAATAAAAAAATGCTGCAACACTAGACACAAAGAAGGGAACAAAATAGGGCATATGAAAGGATACTGAATTGGGCACAAACAAAGATGCAAAAATGGGCACCAAAATGAGGATTCAAAGAATGGTGTACAATTAGGATGAAAAAAGGATGTAAGAAAAGACACAAAACAAGATGCAAAATGGGATTAAAAAAGAGTGAAACCAAGGATGTCAAAAATGATGCATAACTAGATGAAAATTCAAACTAAAATCTAGGTGCAAAATGAGATGCGAATGTGGACACAAAATGTGGCAGAAAAAAGGATGTAAATTTGGAAGCAAAAAATGATGAAAAATTAAATACCGAAAGGATGCAAATTTGGACATAAAAATGGTGCAAAATAGGACACAAAAGAAGAAAAAATGGTGCAAAAGTGGGCATAAAAATGGCTCAAATTTGGATGCAAATTGAGATGCAACATTGGATGTAAAATGAGGTGCAACAAATCATTCAAAACTTGGTGCAAAAACAAATGCAAAATTAGACGAAAAAATGGCTCAAAATTGAACGTAACATCAGACACAAAATGGGATGCAAAGGTGGATGCAACATATGGTTCAACATAGGATGCAAATTTAGATGCTCAAAAGGATGAAAAATTGGATGCAAGAAATGGCGTTAAAAATGATGCTAAATTGGATGAAACAAATGATGCAAAATATGGTGCAAAATAGGATGCAAAAAAAGGAGATAAATAAAACGCAAAAGTGGATGCAAAAAATTGTGCAAAAATGCATGCAAATTTTGACACTAAATTAGATTCAACATATGGTGCAAAATTGGATGGAAAAAATGGTGTAAAAAAAGGGAGAAAAACTGACACAAAAATAGATGTAAAAATAAGTACAAAATTAGAAGCAAAAAATGGCATAAGACCAGATGCAAAAATTGGCACAAACTGGATGTAAAAAAGGCACTAAATGAGATGCCAAAGATGGTGTAAAAATCGATGCAAATTATGACACAAAACTAGAAGCAAAGAATGCCACAAAAGTGGAAGCAAAAAATGATGCAAAAATAGATGCAAAAAATGGCACAAAACTAGAAGCAAAACCTATTGTAAAACCAAATGAAAATCTTGGTGCAAAATATGATGCAAAAAATGATGGAAAATTTGGCGTAAAAAAGATGCAAAATTTGGTGCAAAAAAGGATGCTTTAAAAATTGTACAATAGAGCCAGATTTAGCGCCAAGCTGCTCATCCCAATTGAGAAAAAAATGCACTAAAATATGGTGCTAAATCTGGCGCAAATTGCTTGTTTTGTTGTAGTGTCATACCCCTTTTGAAGTAGAGGTTTGGATCGATACATCTTCTTGGATTCACCAGGTAACTGCCAATGCGGACATACTCGGCTTGGGGAGCTTGCATCATAAAATTATTTTTTCAAACATAACACTCTACCAAACCAGTATGCTCAGCCTTACATAAGTCAATATTGTGCAATAAAATCAACTAAGTCAGCTTATCAAAGTTTAGATGCCAAATCATAACTAATATCAAAATCATCAATATCATTGTAACAAATTCTTTGGATTAAGTGACAAGTAGAGCTCACATCCAAATATCAAGTTATGAATTTATCTATTATCATGCCAACAAGTTGTTATTTACCAAGAAATATCAATCCAAACTTCATCAAGTCATCCTCATGATCATAATATAAGTCACTAGATGCAAATACGTATACCAAGAACAAGTCATCCAGGTTCCATCCATTTATTGTGAGATTACTCCATACTGAATCATAATTGTCAATGCTTCAATCATTGTGTCAAAGCTAATTATGTCAACCAATATAAGACACTAAAAGTAATTATGCCCATATTGAATTGTTATTAAGGCAAATCATAAGTCGTTAAATCAAATCGTTAATCATGAGGTCAAATCCAAAATTTGCTATCACAGTGAGATATATAGCCCAAAACATATCTCAATCATCAAGTCAAAATTTCTAAATCATTATCAAGCATCATGTCAAATCTCCAAACATTGCTTATATATAACAATCAGGCAAGTCTAGTCAAACCCTTGCAACTGTTATCAAATATTGTCATACACAAGCCTTAATGGTTAAATCACAATGACATATTTAGGCATATATCAGTAACCGGCAAACACAAGTTTAGTTAATATATTCACATTATAGTAAGTCAAACATTCAAACTTCCGTGCTCATAGAATTTTTTTTTGGCTGCTCCATGTCTATAGGATTGACATCCTTCAAGTGTACTTCTGTTTTTATGCATAGAGCTTCACTTTTGTGACCTGTAGGTATAATCACATCCATAGGCATTCCTCTGTGCGGTTGGGAGGCTATAGTTGCACCCATAGGCTTGCTTCTGTGCGATTGATGCTTAGAGTAAGGGAAAACTCTCTCTTCTCAGATCAAAACTTTTCTACAAACCAACAATATCATATATTTGTCTATTCATGTCCATAAATCGTACTTCATATAATGCAAATGATGATAGGAGTAAGGATCTTATGGAGAGATTATCCCTCTGAATGGGAAGGCACTTCAGTCATTTTAATTCAAGTCATCAACCTATCTATAATATTGTCATGCATCAGCATATTTGTTAGATCATAAAGTCAAACTATATGACATATTCATCATTGTCATATATGTTAGCATATTTTCATCAAGGGTTAGTGTCAAATAGATAATAGGAGTATACTTCAAGAATCGTGATCACAACATTACTTCTTTGTCACATAACTCAATCCATCAAGTCAGGGCATTCAATTTTGCCATATGCCATAACTACTAAGCACGTCAAAATATAACCACGATCAACAAAAGATCTTGAATATCAATCTCATTGTTAAACTTCTATCATCATGGATACCATGCTTATCACAAACATTATTAATAATATCAAGTTATTATTTATTGGAATCAAGGTGCTAGCCTCTATCAAGTATACCAATATATCATAGATCAATATTAAATAGAATCAAGAAGTTAATTATGTCTAAAAGGTATGATACTTGTTCACTTCCAAGAGCATCATTTCATCATACATGAGCCATTTGTGAAGGTGAATAATCATCATACCTTAGGGCTTACCTTGCCATCAATACTACAACTGGAACATAACATTGAAACAATACACCATGCATACCTTTTAGTATTCAAATACCTTTGCACCTTTTTATTTTATATAGTAAACTCGTAGCACTTTGTTACCTTTACTAACTCCTCTCTTCTTACATTAGCCATGATCCTCAAGAAGGATCCACTTAACACAACTCATCAGGAGGTTAGAACCATCCAAATACTCACATATGTAGGAAGTATAGGTAATAATCAAAACAATAATCAGATCTATAAGTCTAAACAAAAGTAAAGACACAAAGGAGCATCATAAATCAAAAAGTACTTATCTTCAATGAGAGGTGATCATCTCCCTCTTGAATCAACCTTCAAGTCCATCATTGTCCATTGTCCCTCTAACAATATTTCAACCAACTTTATCCAATATACACTATCCCATCTAGGGCTTCATCAAATCTATCACAAGTACTTGAGTATCTTCACATTAACCATGTTAGGGTTTCTAGATTTCATATCTCAAATATTTGTCATAAACCACAGTTTCTCTCAAATCCTAACCTCATGATATCCAACAAACCCTAATACACAAATTGCCTAGGGTTTCTTTCAAACCCTAGAATTATTTTAGGTCTCCTCCATCCTCTCTTACTTTCATCAATGATGTCATCATTGGGGTGATCTCCATGACTTTTCTTCAACCCAACTCCAATACCATGTTAATTTTTCATAGGGGTATATTATTTTTTGCTTTGATAATTACATTTCTTCATTAACACATTAAGCTCACCCCATAACATCATAATATTATTCATATTTACATCATTATTTGACAACATATGCAACTATGTAGAAAGAACAAAATCATCATCAATGTAAAGGAACATAAAGGAACAATAGAAGAAAATCATTCACACATAGAGACACCAGGATTGGTCAGAAACTAGGGCAAAACCCATTATGGGGAAAGCCATTTCAAAATTTCCTTCTTATTAGATCATCATTGAATGATTTAGTAAATGAGAGCACAATAACTCATATATTCAACCATAAAACTATCCAACAATAATTAACTAAAAAATATCCATAAAATGACCCATCAATGCTTATACTCAAAACCTTGATTCAAAAGCCTATAATGAATTGTCACATCTGCGATCAACGAGCAAAAACTTCGGATAAATGAAAAACCAAACCTAAATTTCGGTCACATGGAGGACATGTTGTGCGAGCGACTGAAATGCTTTAGTCGCTCCCTTGAGCCTATAAGCCAACGATTGCAGTCAAAATCAACATTTGAAAGCCTGTGACTGAGACTCAGAAACCCTAGAAGCCAGTTGCATAGAGGACGTGTTGTGTGTGCTACTGAAAACCTTCAGACACATAGATGAGTCATCCAGCAAGTGGCTGTAGTCGAGATTCCTTTGTGTTGTGCCTGCGACTGAGGCCCAAAACCCTAAAACAATGATGTGAGCTTCAGACCATGCAATTTCACCTTCATGCGAACCTATTGCTCCACGGATTTGCCTTAGACCCGTGCAAGATAAATATAAGAAAGAGAATAAAATAATGATCCATGATGATGTCCAAATGAGGTAGAGGTCACTTATATGTATAACCTTCCAAGGGTGACCAATTTTCTTTAGGGCCGACCTTTTCAAATATGCACATGCGGGCTCATAATTCAAAAATATACTTTCCCTTGTCCAAATTAGATGATCTTTAGGTTGATTTTTGTCCTCTCGAAAAGAGGAATTCAATGCAATCATCATCTCTATCAAAAGAGTTGTCCAAAGTGGAATTTGACCGTAGTTGCCTATTTTAACATTATGCTTTTTGGGTGTAAAAGGTGTTTCATAATGAGAGGGTGAAGGGAGTGTAGCCTCCCTGCCGCCATGGTAGAGAGGGTTAAAACATTGTCTAAATTCTTGTTTTGGTTTATGAAGAATCTAGATTCAATGTTGTGTGTTCATTTGTAGTAGTCTAGTTTTTATGTGTTATGTGTGTGTTCAACAATTATATTTGTTTCGGTAGTTTCATTGTTCGTCTTGGGTTTATTTGCAGCAATGTGTTCTTATTTGCAGTAGTTTTTTGTTCATTGCAACAACTTGTGGATTAATTTGTTTTACAATTTTGTGTTGCAACAACATGCTTTGATGTACATCAACTTTGTTATGTGACGTGTAATCCACTAGTTTAGTTTGCTTCCTAGTTTGTATATTTGTAGTAGTTTCATGTTGTGTTTTTATTTGCAGCAACTATGTGAACTGTAATGTGATGCGGTAAAGTTGTTGTTGTTGCAGTTGGGTTTTTTATGTTAAATTTATAGTTTTTTGGTTTAAAGCACAACAAAGTTATGAGTTATTTCCAGTTTTTTGTATTCTATAGCAACATATTTTTATGTAAAGCAATTTGGGAAATGTTATGTGTTGGTATAGTTGGCTGTAGGTAGATGTTGTCAGTTATATTGTCCTGCTGCAGAGAGTGGTGCTGGGAGAATTATAATGAGTTAGGTACTATGTTATGAAGTGTTATGTGTTTCTTATTTAAGTTGTTTTTAGTCTTAGCAACTATCTTTTTATAGTGTCGGGTTTTTATCTGTATTTCTGCGACTATTGGTGCACAATACTGGTGGTGACAACATTGTTTGTGTTGTCGCCACTATCAGGGTAGCATTGTTTAGGGTTTTGCAGTTGTGTTAGTGTCTGTGTGTTGAATTTGGTTTGTTCTTGTCTTTTAAATTGTTATGTTCTTTTTGTTAGCGCTCTTGGTCAGACCATTGCTGACCATGTGCACCAACTAGGAAAAGCCTAGTACCCATCTCGAGTTGGGTGGCAGCAACGATGGAGAGAAGCCCAGGTGGACGAACTGGTGATCTGAGGGAGGTTGTGGGCCTGGACAACCTGCAAATTCAAAAAGAGCATTGTTTTCTTAGTTGAAAATTGTGCAACGAATTGTGTTGGGGGAGCTACAACCTAGTCTGGAGTATGCAACACCAAAATGAGATTCAAGACAGACATATGGGCAATGTTTATTAAGACCCCCGCTAATGTAGTTAGTTGGTCATGTGCAAACCAGCTGGCACATTTCTTTTTCAACTGCCTCAAAAATAATGAAATAATGTGGAGGCAAACTTTTTGCAGATGGAGACCCTAACCCAGTAGGAGTAGAGGAATCCAACAACACCGACTAGTGACAGGGGACAGAGTATTTGAGCGGATGCAACAGACATGGATAGTGGAAGAAGGGAGAGCAACAAAGAGATGAATGCATGTTGTAGTAGAGTAGAGAAGGATAAAGGATTGGGGTCTTGCGAGCAGGAGGTTGGGACACCCATAGAAGGAGGAAGAAGTGCACTAAGGGTGAGCACAAAATAGATTAGAGTAGAGTAGAGGAGAAGCACATAGTCCAACATTCAAAGGAGGATTTGGATCGCACAACAACAACGTAAATGAGAGTGGATGTATGCCTGCATCTAGCTCGAGATGAGCCAGGATTTTAGGCCAGGGGCTTGTTGGATATCAAGTGCAACTTTGGGTTAATTAGAAAATTTAATGTAAAGTGTTCATGTGAATGTAAAATGAATACATAAATTAAAACGTGAGATGGAATGTAAAATGCATGTAAATGAAAAATGAAATAATAGCAAATGTAAATTAAATGTTGTAAAAGGAGCATGTCATTTGTAGGGAAAACTTCTTAGAGACATTTTATTAACATGATTAAAATAATCACTCCTAGGTTTAGGGTTAAAAGATTATGTATGAGCATTAAAAGGAGGATTTGTGGGCTACCTTGTGTTTTTTGGGTGTAAAAGGTGTTGCACAAGGAGAGGGTGAAGGGAACACAAGCTCCTTGTTGTCATGGTAGGGAGGGTTATAGCATTATGTAAATTCTTGTTTTGGTTTATGAAGAATCTAAATTCAATGTCGTGTGTTCATTTGCAGCGGCCTAGCTTTTATGTGTTTTGTGTGTGTTTAGTAGCTATATTTGTTTCAATAGTTTTATTGTCCAGTCTTAGGTTTATTCGCAATAATGTGCTTTTATCCATAGTAGTTTTCCATGCATTGTAGCAACTTGTGGATTAATTTGTTGTACAGTTTTGTGTCGCAACAACATGTACAACAAATTTGTTATGTGAAGTGTAATCCATTGGTTTAGTTTGTTCCCGGTTTGTATATTTGCAACAATTTCATGTTATGTTTTTATTTGCAGCAACTACGTGAAATGTAATATGATGGGTTAAAGTTGATGCTAGTGTATTTGTTGCAGTCGAGTTTTTATATTGAATTTATAGTTTTCCGGTTTAAAGCACAATGAAGTTATGAGTTATTTCCAGTTTTCTGTATTCTACAACAACATATTCTTATGTATGACAATTTGGGTAATGTTATGTGCTGATTTAGTTGGTCGTAAGTGGACGTTGTCAGTCATACTTTCTTGTTGCAGAGAGTGGTGTTGGGAGAATTATAATGTGTTGGGTACTGTACTGTGAAGAGGTGTGTGTTGTTGATTTAAGTTGTTAGTCTTAGTAGTTGTGTTTTTGCGGTATTGCGTTTTTGTCTATATTTTCGCCACTGTCGGTGCATGGTACTTTCGGTGTGCAATACTATCAGTAACAACATTAGCGGTGATAACACTGGTGATGACAGCACTGTCGATGACAACACAATTTGTGCTGCCACCACTATCAAGGTAGCGTTGTCTACGGTTTTGCAGTTGTGTCAGTGTACATGTGTTGAATTTAGTTTCTTCTTGTCTTTTAAATTTTTATGTTATTTTTGTTGCCACTCTTGGCTAGAGAATTTCCAACACATCGTGAAAAGGGGAAAAATAACTAAAAGATTTTTTTCTTAAATTCTAAGGCATGTTGCATCTTTCCCTTCATTGTAAAATACGTCCAACAAATTATGAATTGAAAACATTCTTGTCCCATGTCATTTTGAAACCAAACATATGATTTTCAATTGTGTCCTTAGGGATTGATTGAGGATGGTATGAAGGAAGATATGGTTGAAGGACACAATTTTGAAAGACTTTTTGCACTTCACAAATGTCAAATACAATAGTGTACACGAAAGTTAACTTATTAGATAGACAATTATTTGAATTTGAATATGGGGATGGCTAGATATCAACATAAAAAGGAGGTAAAGATGTTTCAAATAAATCTATGATCATTTCCTCCTCATGTTGCCCAAAATCCTTATCACCATTGGATATGCATGGCCAAAAAAGATGACAAGAATCCTCCCAACATGCCGTCATGAAATATGGGTGCCTCAAAGGGAAGGATTTCATGTCCTCGACTATAGAATATTTATTAGTATCGTATATTGGATCTCCATCAAAATGATAACTCATATCCCACTTATCATTCCCCATAAGTAGATAATCATCAATGTTATTCTTAATCTTGAAAGACTTAATAAGATCTTCCTTTTATCATATTTGGGAATATGTATCATTGAACTCAAAATCATTTGAAGCAATAGAACTTACCTCGTGTTCATGGGAAAAAGCATCATTTTCAATGAGATCCTCTTCATAGACACAATATTCAATGTCGTCGAGATCGTGATCTGCATCAATATTTTCTTCAATGTGTTCCTCTTAACAATGGATAAGGACTTCTTCTCTTGCTCTTGTTAATATTCTTCATCAACTTCCTCTGAAAGGGCCCTGGTCAAGTCTTGAAGAGTATCTTTATACCATTGAAATCTTGGTCCCCAAAGCTTGGTAATTCTTTCATTAAACACTTCAATAGAATACATGTTCTTTCGGTCACAATAATGTTGACTCCATTGCATCTGGTTTATTTCATAAGAACCATTGAACAATCCCACAAGTGCATCTTCACAAATCACATTAATCTCTAAAGTGTATTTTAATAATATCACGACATGGTCAATTGCTAAAGAAGGATCACCATCAAATCCTGACAAATTTTCTAGCAATCTAGCTTAAGACAAGTTGGATATCTAGGAAGGTCCTCAACATTCAAAGTATAGTACATTTCATACAAATTCAAAGGAACCATTTCTACCCCATATAAATTTCACCATATAAACTTGTGGAGTCACCTGGATGAATCTAAAATACCTTTATAAGGATGATTGCTCCATCCGACAAGCACACAATCTTTGAAGATCTATAAGGAATAAGACTTCTCTTGAAAATGCAACAAGAAAATCCTGATTTAATTTTGTCCTTGAATTAAACTAAGAATAAAATTGTCATTCCACATCACAAAACAACTTGTACAAGTTAAATAAGTTAATTTGACTTAGTTGGCTCAGTTAATTCGATTTGAGGGTCTAAATTCAGTCATGTAGAGTGTCTCCTACTTTATAGGAGCCCTAGTTGAGTTTATTTTGAGTTGTAATTAATTAATTTAGTTTAACTGAGTTAAAGTCAGTTAAACTAGTTTCAACTGATGGAGGAACTAGTAGGAGGTCAAACAGTGGGCTGTTGATTCATGTGTTCAACCAACTAACTGATAATTCACTCGTAAATAACTCATGCATGACAGGTCTGAGAGTTACCCAACTGATATTGGAGTTCAAGGGCAGTGTACTATCAGTTGTATAATCATTTGAATTGTACAAGTGGTGCATGCAGTTAGAGGAAGGCCTACAAGGATTGCACAATTCATATTAAGGAATTTCCCTAATTAATAGGGGGTTAATTCCCAAGGAAACAATGTAAGGAAAATAGGGACTTGGGCAAGCATAAAATTGGTTAAGTATATGTCTAGAAAGTTGTGAGACATATAGAGGTAATGCAGAGGTTGCTTTGACTTGAACAAAGCAGTATAATCTTCTCATATTGTTTGACTAATGAAATATACAGATAGCAGGGGCTTTTAGTTGTGGCTTCCCCAGGACATTATTATGTAATGTGTTGATTGAATTATTTCTCTTGAATGCTTTGTGATTTCTCAATCGATTAATTGTTTCTACTGATGAGTAGAGTAGATTCAAGTCTTTTGTTTTAACAAATTACATAAGAAGTTTGAATCTACAAGGAAATTCTACATGGTATCAGAGCATAAATCACACCAGAAGAGGAGAACACAAGTTTGTCTTTTGCAGTTGAAATCGAATTTGCAGTATCATTCTTCAGAGCGAACAAGATGTCATTACAGATTGAGACTTGAATATGACCTTGAGGGTAGTTCGAACTATATTTCTTAGAAGGCCAAGATGGAGGCAGTTTTGGAAGACAACAAGATGAAGGAATTCATAGACAAAAATATTCCTAAGCCTCCAACAACAGATTCCCAAGATTTGGTAGAGTGGAGGAAATGTGTTGCAAAGGCGAGAAGGATCATACTAGAAGGAGTTCAAGATCATATTATCTCGAACCTCCATGGGAAGTATACACCATTGCAATGGGGCAAACCTTGATCGACTTGTTTCAGAACAATAGTGACCACAAAAATCTGGCACTGAAGGACAAGCTTCGAAAGATCAAGATGGAGAAGGGAGACAGAGTACCACAACTTGAGTAGGTTCACCCAATGTCGGGATGATCTTAGGAGTGTTGGTATTACAGTTGTTGAAAATGATTTGGTCAGCCTAACACTTCTAGTCCTTCCCAAGAGTTGGCACAGTTACTAGGATTCGCTGAATGGGAGGGAGAATCTACCAAAGTGGGAGCATTTGCAATCTGATTTGGTGCAAGAATAGATAAAGAGGAGCACCAGAGATGGAACCTCATCCAAGCATGATGATGAGGAGAATTGTGCCTTAGCTGGAAATGTGAAGAAATGGAAAGGAAATAAATTCCAATCCAAAAGATATTCCAGTTAGGGTGGCAAGAAGAAGGACTTATCAGATATTAAATGTTTTCACTGTCATGAGCTGGGACACTATGCCACGAAGTGTTCGAACAAGAAGGCCATCAAGAAGTCCTCGAGAGGAATGGTAGGTGAAGCTCTTGCTTCACAATTTGAGTTGGATTTCACCCTCATTATTTGCACGGTGACATATGTGATGGGTGGGTAGTGTGTGGTATCTGGATAGTGGAGCCCCATTCCATATGACCGAAAACAAATATTTTTTTAGTGATTTGGAGAAGAAGGACCTCCAGGTGCACATTGAAATGGGAGATGGAAGGTATATCGCGATCCACATTGGTACTGTTACTTTTCAGAGGGAGTCTAGTTCTCCTCTCACATTAAAAGAAGTCATGTATGTTCCAGGTCTGAATAAGAATTTAGTTTCAGTTGCTATGTTGGAGGACCGTGGCTACGATGTGATATTTTGCAAAGGAAAGGTTTTCCCTCGTCATAGGACAAGTGAAGCGGATAGAGGATCGGGTGAAGAACCTCTACAAATTGGAAGTAGAAGAGTGTGTTGCTTTGAGCACAAAAACAGAGAAGGTGCAAAGCTGAGACATTGATGAATTATGGCATAGAACATTGGGCCATCTTCACCACGGAGATTTGAATATCATGCAACAGATTTCTATAGAACTTCATAGGGGTGCACTAGAGTAGAGAGATACATGCAAAGGGTGTACATTGGGGAAGTACACCAAAGCCACCTTTCATGATAATGACAGTCGAGCGCAAGTGATCCTTGAAAGAGTTCACTCAGATGTGTGTGGACAGTTCTCTATAGCCTCCACGGCTAAGCACAAGTATTATGTAATATTTGTAGATGATTTCACACGTAACTACTAGATTTTCTTCATGTAGAAGAAAGATTAGACATTATCTAAATTTTGTGAATTTAAAGCACTTGTCGAGAAAGACACTCACACGAAAGTGAAGGCTCTTAGGAGAATACATGTTGAATGAATTCAAGAACTTCTGTGCATTAGAAGGCACTTGACGGGAGTTAATAACACCCCATAACCCACAACAAAATGGGATGGTTGAGAGGAAGAACAAAAGTATTGTGGGAGTTGCACGAGTGATGTTACATGATCAGGGCCTACCATTTCACTTGTGGGCTGAAGCATGCAACACATTTGTATATTTGCAGAACAGGAGTCCTCATAAAATTCTCGAGATGAGTACACTAGAAGAAGCTTTTTCAGGGAAGAAACCATATGTGTCACACTTCAAGATCTTTGTTTCATCATTTTACTGTCATGTTACCAAGGATGCAAGGAAAAATATAGAGTCGACAATTGAGATGGAAATATTTGTGGGGTACATTGATACACCGCACAATTATTGGGTGTAGCCGTCATTTCACAGTATGATAGTTGTTCGTAGAGATGTGAAGTTCGATGAAGAGAAGTCCATGAGATGTTCCCTTGAGATGGAGCTTTAGTTGCATGTAGATGAGGAGATTTTAGCTCCAAAGGAAGAACCTCAAGATGATGTGGAGCAACCAAATGTAGAGGGACAAAGAATGGAATCACCCACTCATGTAGATACTTCCATAGATAAAAGGAAGTACACTAGAGAAGCTAACAGATTGATGCATGATGCTAAAGAGAATGTGGGAGCATCCACATCACAACACAGGCAGAGGAGGTCACCAGATCAATACACTGGATACACGGCTCTAATGAGCGAGAGTGTAGAAATTGAGCCATCCTCATTTGAGGAAGTAGCGTTGAAACCAATATGGGTTGATGCCATCGTAGAGGAGTATGACTCCATTATCAGAAACAATGTTTGGGAAGTGGCCCCAAGACCAGCAGACAAGTCAGTGGTGAGTTCTAGATGGCTTTACAAGGTAAAGCAAGCAACAAATGGGAGTTTTGAGAAACATAAGGCCAAATTTGTGGCTAGAGGGTTCTCTCAAGTGGAAGGAATTGATTGCGAGGAGACCTTTGCTCCTGTAGCAAGGTACTCTTCAATCAAATCTATTCTAGCACTTTCAGTGCAGATGGGATGGAAGATACATCAGATGGATGTGAAGACAACATTCCTCAACGGAGTGATTGAGGAAGAAGTGTACATTGAGTAGCCAGAAGGATTCGAGAGCTTCAATAGACAGTCACATGTGCGCAGACTCAAGCGAGAACTTTATGGATTAAAACAAGCACCCCATGCTTGGTACACCAAAGTCGACAGTTATTTCACCAGGTTGGGCTTCACCAAAAGTGAAGCAGATGAAAACCTTTACCTTATTGTGGTTGAAGGTAAATTATTGACTATAGTATTATATGTTGATGATTTAATTCTAACAGGTGATGAGAAGCTGGTAAAATCTTGCAAGAGAATTCGAGATGAAGGACCTGGGGCTCATGCATTATTTCCTTGGTATGGAAGTATGGCAAGGAGATGAGGAATTGTTTGTCTCTTAGGCCAAGTATGCCAATGAGATATTGAAGAAGTTCCACATGGACAGCAACAAACCCATGGAAACTCCTCTAACAGGGAATTGGAGGAAGGAAGATGCTACTTCAGGTGAAGTAGTGGAGGCTACTATTTATAGGCAGCGTGTGGGTTCACTTATGTATTTGGTCAACACACAACTAGACATATGTTTTGCAGTTAACTAGCTTATTCAAGCAATGGTTAAGCCAACCAAACTCTAATGGAAGGCAATTAAACATGTGCTGAGATACCTCAGAGGCACCACTCAGTTTGGTCTTTGGTACAGGCAGATAGAGGGAGTGAAGTTGCAAGGCTTCACAAATGTAGATTGGGTAGGGAGTACATCCGATAGGAAGAGCACATCAAGGGGAATCTTTGGTATTGGGTCAACAATAGTTTCTTAGTACAATAGGAAGCAGAGATCAGTTGCACTCAGTTCAGCAGAAGTAGACTACATGGCTGTTAATCAAGCAACTTGTGAAGCTATATGGATGAGAAAGATCCTTGTTGGGATATTTAGTCAGCATATGGATCCTACAGTGATTTCTTGTGACAATCAGAGTTGTAGCAAACTCTCTGAGAATCCAGTTTTTCATGATCAGTCCAAGCATATCGACATCCAGTATCACCATCTACGAGATTGTGTGTAGAGGAGAATCATGTTGTTGGAGTACATTACTATAGAGGAACATGATGCAGACATCTTGACTAAGGCATCGTCAAGAGGCAAATTCGAGTTCCATAGAGGAAGGATTGGGGTATCTGATAATCCCTTTCTTATTAAGAGGGAATGTTGAAAATGCAACAAGAAAATCATGATTTAATTTAGTCCTTGAATTAAATTAGGAATAAAATTGTAATTCCATAGCACAAGACAACTTGTATGAGTTAACTAAGTTGATTTGACTTAGTTGGCTCAGATAATTCAAGTTGAGGGTCGAACTTGAGTCATGTAGAGTGTCTCCTACTTTATAGGAGCTTTGGTTGAGTTTATTTTGAGTTGTAATTAATTAATTCAGTTTAACCAAGTTAAAATCAGTTAAACTAGTCCCAACTGATGGAGGAACTAGTAGGAAGTCAGACAGTGTGGTGTTGTTTCATGTGTTCAACTAGTCAACTAATGATTCACTCATAAATAACTAATGCATGTTAGATATGAGAGTTACCCAGTTGAGATTGGAGTTCAAGGGCAATGTACTATTAGTTGTATAATCATATGAATTGTACAAGTGGTGCATGTAGTCAGAGGAAGGCCTATGAGGATTGTGCAATTCATATTGAGGAATTTCCCTAATTAATAGGGGATAATTCCCAAGGAAACAACATAAGGAAATAGACAAGCAAAAAATTGGTTAAGTATTGGCCTAGGCTTGTCTAGGAAGTTGTGAGACAAATAGAGATAGTGCAGAGGTTGCTCAGGCTTGAGCAAAGCATTGTAATGTTAAAAAGAGATTCCATACAGGCTGGTAGAATGTTATGCTAGTGGAAAAACCTGTGAACCATTTATGAAAACAACGTTTCGGACTAGCTAGGAGAGTCCATCATCAGGGCAATGAGATCAGTATTTTGAGAAGAAAGTCGTGAAATTTATGGAGCTATAAATAGTTGTTTTAAAAGAAATTTGATATCTAATTTGTGTTATAGTGTCGGTTTGATTTGTGATTATTAATTAATAAATATTTATTTATTTATTTTATTTTAATTTAATTTGTAGCACTGTGATTGAATGGCCATCATCCAAAAAGGTGTGCCATCCCTTCCAAAGGGATATCATCATCAAATTGGTCTAGGAGTAGGGAAATATACATCAAGATGGTGCAATACCATCCTAGGGGTGTCTTATGGTCTATGGGATACATATCTTTCCAAGCAATGTCCTAGCCTCATTGATTACCATTTAAAGCTATGGAGGGAGAAGAAGTGGTCATAATCAATGTTGGATTCATCCTAAGGTCAATACTCTTCTCTGAGTGGTGAAGATCCTAGATGTAGTGCCCAAAAATGTCATCAAGTAGGGGTTGGACATCCTCTTTGAAGTTTTGGAAAAGTCTCAATCAATTCCTCAAGGGACAACAACTGTAACATACCCCCTACTATCCCTAGCCCCAACTAAGGGTAGAAGGAGGCAGTTGCTAGACTAACCCAACCTCCAAAGTCTAGTTACTGAAATGGGGTCTAAATTTTTCAGCCTTTTTTCAACTTCTCCAAAGCCTAAAATGAATGACATCATTGTGTCTATTGTCGGGACCTTTCCAACGCTATAAATTTTGGTCCAATCTGACTCCTAAATCAAAAGATAAGGTCTATTTAAGTTTTAGCCAATCAGATTGTGCCCCATCATTGGGCTTGCCATATGACATCCATGTGGTCCGCACGTGGTTGTCCACATCACAGGCCACGTCCTAGTTGTTGATTCATTCATACACCACACCCTTCCAAACAATTGAATGCTAATACATAGACGTAGGCAGGTTAAGCAGATGTAGCCTCCTAGGTCACCTCATCTTTGAGATTAAATCTCGGGAATTACTCTTGTAGTCTCTCGACATTTCTTTTGGGGTTACATGGATGCCCCCATGGACCTTCCTCCATGTGTTACTTCAATATTTGTTGTGGATTTGTGCATGGTTCCGTCATGCCATATCTTCCCGACCCATGATAATTCTACCTCTGTTCATATTTGTTGGGGTTATGTGGAAACTTTCCATGTTTAGAGCCACCTCAACACAATTCAACGAATCACTCTTTCTACATTCATCCATTCCTATGCATGTAGGCTCCACTCACCACATCACCACAGGGATAAAATATCGGCGAGGGTGCACCCAAATCCTTAAGAAATCGCCAAAGACAAAGTGTTGAGGTGACATCATCGACCATTTTTGTCGAGGTTACATCACCCTCCACGTGGCTCCAATCCAAGAACGCCATGTCTCACTCCCTTTCAGGCCACTTGTGTCCCTCAAACCTCAAACATGGTTGACATGTGTCTCACTCTTTAGACACCATGTGGCTCTAAGGCCACCTGACTTGCCACGCTAGGTGTGGGTCCCACCTAGTCCTTCGCATGGTAAAATCAAATTTTCCATGTTGCAAGGGTCTTGGGTTTCCGAAGCATTATTATGCCAACCATTTACCATCTATCTCCACTAGCCAACTCAGCCCAGGAATAAAATCGTAAGATTTTCCCCTTAGGGCTCCCCTTGAAATCTTTGGGGTACCAAACCTTTGTGACATGTGGGTGACTCTAATATCAAGACATCTGATAACTAGGATCTCTCCTGCCCATGCCCTTTGACATGGCCCCTATCCATATAATTCATACGACATGAGTCTTCGTTCTCCTTTGGCCCTACACCCACGGCATAAGTATAAAGTTTTGGGCTCTTCTGCCCTCGCCACTTGGTTATAGCGCCCATTTATATGGATAAGACCAAGTCTTTTAATGCCTTGAACTTCACTCCCACTCGTTTCCATACTTTTATAAATAGGCATAAAGCTTGCATCCTGTGGTTTTTTAAGGGATTCTCCCTTAGCGCCTGGTACTGTTAACACACTTATGAAGAACCCTTACCTAGGTCCCTGACACACAATGCATAGATATATCTATATAAATATATATACACAAGCCCCTTCAGGCTATCCTCCTGAGCTTGAACTACTTCGTCCCAACCTCAGCCAACAAAGGCGTAACTGAACTTTGAGTTAATCATATGTATATACATAGATATATGTATATCCAAGGCCATGTCTCTTAACCTTCACAATGTTTAGACATGGCTTAAATAACCATTTCCTTCAATTCTATAATGCATACACAAGGGATTGTCGATTCATTTCCATTATGGACCTTTAAACAAATATAAAGCTTATGATAGTTCAAAAGCTACAGGCCTATCTCAGGTCCATAATAAGCAAAAAAAAAAAAAAAGAAGAAGAAGAAGAAGAAAGATCCCATGGGTATATGCAGGAAGCTTTTTATTTACATAGGACATATACATGAATTCAACATTTTTTAGGCTGGTAGAAAATCATATTTCATGACATATCACTAGTATTGAACCAACACAATAAATCTATATCAATACAAGCCTTAGGCCAATACAGGAACTCATATCATTTCATATCCCTACCTTTAAAACAACAATGCATAGTTAGACATGATAAAACAATGCATTAAGCAAGCATAAATCATTCATAATATGAGGGCCATAAGTAGACACTTATCTTATAATAGAAATATAGCAATTTAGATTAATTGCGGGTTTATAAGGAAACATGAATAGATTCTCTCCTGAGGTAGAATTTAGGAAACTTACATCTCACTTTCATAAATAAACAAGAAACTTATCAACATGGTGGCTAGTGTGGAGAATGAGTATTGACATGTCAACTCTATTAGCAAGTACTAATGTATCAATCTCCATTTCTAGTATTAACAAATCATTGATGACTAGCATATAACAAAGTATTAAACCCTCAGAGACAATAATAAGCTACCGAGTAGTATTCATTAAAGTGATCCAAACCCAATTTCAAGCTCAAGAAAGGAATACCAATCAACTCATGCTCCATATAAACACACAAAGAAACAGCAAGACATGCTCATAGGAAATCCTATTCCCATAATTAACATGTATATTAAAAAATCAACTAAGCATACTAATGGCAACCAATTGCTTTAGATCATGAGACAGAGAACACTTATCTAGAAATAAGAGTTTGGAAACTAAGATTGGGACTCTGATTCTCCACCCAACCTTGGACACACTGCAACCAATCGCTTCTTCCAGAAGTCACTCCCGAGCAAATTCCATAGCTTGAGGATGGGTGCTTAAGGGGTTAAAATAATTTTTCCAGTTGAGGCAAGGACTCTAGAGGACCAACCACCTCCGCCCAAAAACTCTTGATACTCAACTAAATGTTTTCTCTCTCCCTTACCTTCTAGTAGTGACACCGAGTTATGTGTTTTTTCCTCCTGTGCTTATGTTCTCTAAATACAGCAAATGCTTATGCCCTCCTTCTGCAATGACATTCCTGATACCTTCCTTGAGTTCGTTTTGCATGGGTCCTTTATATCATTTTGCAATTGTTTCAATTTCTTGGGCAGACATTCTTGTCTCCCCTCCCTTATCCTCTCGGTCACGGTGGTTCTCGTTTCTAAGTGGGGGTGTTGCTCTATCAGATCCCTACCCCTCTCTCTTGTTGGTTGACTTCAACTGTATCAACTGCTAGCGTAACCCATCCTTCTTAATATTTTGTCCTCTCTACCTTCTGGAATTATCCAAGGCAGGCATGGAATCTACCATCCTTCTTTCCCTCTTAATTAATTCATAAAACAAATCCATTTATGGAAAACCTGTCAGCCTTCAATGGTTTTCATAAAAAAATAAATCTCCCTTCAAATCCCAAGCAACCTCCTTTCTCAAACTTTGGAAACTGTGTCATAATTCTTAGGCCTTTTAATTAAAATCAAAATATATGAAATATACAAAGTTTCTTTTTGATAAATCACACTAATGTTTTAAGGTTGACATGTTTCAAACCACTTATATTTAACCATTATATCTCTACTGTATTTATTTGTTCACTTGGATCAGACGACGATAGAGATGCAATGGTTAAATGTAAGTGGTTTGAAATGCATCAACCTTAAAACATCTATGTGATTTATCTATAAGAGACTTTGTAGAGATCATGAATCACAAAAGCTTTCATTTAGAGAATATATTAAATATTTACAATTGTTTGTAAGAGGGGGAATCTTCCCAAAGGGGTTGTCACAAGGCCTCCCCCCTTGGAGGAACATTGTCCTCGATGTGCTAATCCTAAACACAATGCAAAAAATGCTTAGTCCCAACATAACCACTGTGAGCCTTATAATGTAACTCACCTACAATCACATTTTTTATCTATAAAATTTGCTTACTCAACAACTAAATAGGCATGAAAATTTTCCCTTGGATCAGCCACTTACGGTGGCTCCTTCCAGTCTTCTTTGGTGCTTTTTGTTGTGTACCCTAATGTCTTCAAGTTGCTCCTCATTTGTCTCGCATCCAACTCTATTCACCCAGGTTGGTCAATTCCCATTCTTTCATGTAACATGGCATACAATTTCTCATGAGATTGATCATAAATAAATTATAACGATTTAAATTATACCTATTGTCTTATCCATTAGTCTATCAAGGGAGTCCTTGGATGTACCACCTCCACCCTTTTCCAAAACAAGGGAATCTAGAGGCTTTGACATCCACCCCTAATTAGCATCACTAGAATCCAGAGGCTTGTACCTCCACCCCTAATCAGTAACAAGGGAATCCATAGGCTTATACCTCCACCCTTAATCAACAACAAGGGAATCTAGAGGCTCATACCTCCACCCTCAATGAATAATAAGGTAATCTAGACGTTCATACGTCCACCCTCAATAAACAACAATAGAATTGAGAGGCTTATACCTCACCCTTAACCAACGACAAAGGAATCCAAAGGCTTATACCCCCACCCTTAATAAACAACAAGGGAATCAAAAGGCTTATACCTCGACCCTTAATCAATAACAAGGGAATCCAGAGGTTGGTACCTCCATCCTTGAGGGAATTCAGAGGCTTTTTCTTCCACCCTCAAGGTCAACAGGGGAATCTAGAGGTTGATACCTCCACCCTCAAGTAAACAAGGGAATCTAGAGGTTGATACCTCCACCCTTAAGTAAACAAGGGAATCTCGAGGTTGATACCTCCACCCTACACCCTCAAGGGAATCTAGAGGCTTATGCCTCCACCCTTAAATCAACAAGGGAATCCAAAAGTTGATACCTCCACCATTAAGGGAATCGAGAGGCTTATGCCTCCACGCTCAAATCATCAAGGGAATCTAAAGGTTGGTACCTCCATCCTCAAGGGAATCTACGGGCTTATGCCTCCACCCTCAAATCACAAAGGGAATCTAGAGGTTGGTACCTTTTCCCTCAAGGGAATCCAAAGGCTTATGCCTCCACCCTCAAATAAACAAGTGAATCTAGAGGTTGATAGTTCCACCCTCAATGGAATCCAGAGTCTTATTCCTCCAACCTCAAATCATCGAGGGAATCTAGAGGCTTATGCCTCCACCCTCATATAAACAAGGGAATCTAGAGGTTGATACCTCCACTCTCGAGGGAATCCAGAGGCTTATGCCTCCACCATCAAATCAACAAGGGAATCTAGAGGTTGATACCTCCACCCTCGAGGGAATCCATAGGCTTATGTATCCACTCTCAAATCATCAAGGGAATTTAAGGTTGTTACCTCCACCCTCGAGGGAATCCAGAGGTTTATGCCTCCACCCTCAAATCAATTATTTTATGAAACACATGGGCCTAGATAGTCCCATACCTGTATACCCCAACACATTACACAACATATATACACATACCAAGGGCACAAATCAATGTGCACATCACACAATACAACATATACACATATACAACACGACATGTACACATGGCACAACACAACATGTTTCAAATCATATTTTTTTTCGTTCTGCTTGTATCCTTCAACATTCCCTATTCATAATGCAGCATGGCACAATGTAAGAATCATATTTACATGATATTAAAATCGTAGACAACCAATGCTACTTTTTCTCCATTTATTCCTCGCATTATCAAGAATATTACATGCCATCCACATTTGCATTAAATTAATATAAACCATCATTCCTCCATAAGAATGGCTCTTGGTTTTACATGTCATTTTGTCACCATTAGACAAATGATTGCAATCCAAATCTCTCACTATTCGATGAACTCTTGCAAGCAATCCCCTACAATGTTGGAAGAAAAACCATTCTGAAAACAACAAGAATCCTGGATTACATTGATAAAAAACCTATTTATCAAGTAGTGTCACACTTTTCCTAGCAACTATCTATGTAGTTTCAATGATTGTGGCCTATACAATCTGTGGTTATGTTTTCCACTAAAAAGTGTGAGAACCTTTTAACGTAGGTAAAAATAAAAATCAATTTCTAGAAGCCTTGTTGGGGAATATATACCAACATAAAGGACTTGAGCCCCTACCTATTTGGGCCTCATCCCATGGTTCATGGATATATTCCCTCTCATTATGGAACCCTAATCGTTATCTTTGTGGATTTGGTCCTTAGAAAGATGATCTCTAACCCTCTCCTCTTGCCTTATAATTTCACTACATACCAGAGGGGAAGGGTTGACTTTTGATGTAAACTTATGTTGTTAATTTCAGGTTGGAAGCTTTTAAGGGAGGATTGGAGACTATTGGAAGGAGATTGACCAACATCAAGGGTAGGTTGTATCTCTCCTTTCCATTCAATTATAATACAAAAGAGTATTCCTTTCTCACTATATTGTCCATTGGATTTGAAATATTGGATGTTTACTTTCATTGTCCATTGGTTATGATATTAGGTACTAGTCTCCTTGATCACCAATATAGGTTGTATTGAACCATTTATATATCATTTGCTTTTGATCCTTTGTTGGTCATTGTGTTTGCAGGTTTGGATACTAAGTATTGGGAAGCTGCATCAAACCATAATGAGGATCTTAATCAAGATTTTTTTTTAAAGGTATGGATTTCATACTCCATTACTCCTACTTATGATTCAATAGAAATGGACCTAGCGAAAGATTTACTAGTTTTTTTTTTTTTGTTACTAGATTTAGTCATTGAGTCTAGGGAGATCTTGTCTTGTTCGCAAGACGATATTTGTCCTCCTAACATTTGGAAAAACCTACCAGTCACAATGACATTCATATATGTATATAAACGTTGACATGGTCATGAACATATCATAGATTTACACACGTAAACTGAGTTAGGGTCAAGATAACCTCCTTCGTGCCATTTTCACAATTGCCATTCACGTAAACAATTTTTAGTTAGTATTTTTTTTAATCTCTGCTTGTTGTCATATTTGGAAGCGATTCTCCCACATCTCTCTCTCTCTCTCTCTCTCTCGCTCTCTCTCTCTCTCTCTCTCTCTCTCCTAAGATCCCAAACATAAAAATTACATGGCAAATTCTGTCTCTTATGTTCATGGTCTTAGTCTATGTGTTGGCCTCCTCGACTCTCTTACCAAAGCTCCATGGCTTCTCTGCCACAACCAATGAATTTGTCCTAAGATCCCAAACATAAAAATTACATGGCAAATTCTCTCCCTTATGTTCATGCTCTTAGTCTATGTGTTGGGCCTCCTTGACCCTCTTACCAGAGGTCCATGGCTTCTCTGCCACAATCAATGAATTTGTCCTAAGATCCACAACATAAAAATTACATGGAAAATTCAAAAAAGAAAGAAGGGCAATACTACCAAAATGGAATTTTCAATAGCAATCATAAAAATTCCAAACAAAACAACATGACCATGCGTAAGTCAACAATCAAGGCAATAAACAATCCATGAGGCCAACAAATTAAAAACACAACATGTAAGCATTAAGATAGAGAAGTCCTAAATATTTGACTCAATTCCCATGTCTCAAAGTTCAATCTGTCTTTCCTTTTTAAATACATGTATATATAAATATCTATTTCAGCCAGATACTTTTCCCAAGCCTCTCATCAACTTGAAGTCTCAATTCCCCTCAATTAACTCGTAGGGAAATTCTTTTCAATATATGTATCCATATATTACAAAGCTCGAGGGGATGCCACCTCATTTTTGACATCTTTCATTACATATTCATGTTCATGTGCTTGCACGGGTTGTCCTCCTTATTTTCCTTCATGTGGGGACAATCCCTTCTCGGGTGTTCCCCCCCATAGGACCAACATGAAATGTGCTTCTTTTTATTTTCAGACTCACGAGGCCTCTTTTGGGCCTTGCCAACAACACTTTTGTCATTGTCTCAGAGACTGGGAGTTCATTAGTTCATTTTGTCCATTTTTCCACACACTCTCAGTTATTAGTTCATTAAGGGAATGATATAAATAAGTATGCCAACTACCATTTTTCCATGCTAAGCCAAGCACAAACCCTGAAGTTGTTCACACATCTCCAAAATTCTCATTAGCAACATGTCTCAAGATCCAAAGCATGTTTAGGCATTATTTTAAAAAAAATCAGAATTCCACATGCTCATGCATATACCAACTAAATTACAATTGTGCTTCCCCCGATTTAAAAGATCAGTCTTTACCAAACTCTCAACATTAACTTAAAATCAACCTCTTGATCGAGACTATTTTTATTAGTTTAAAATCAACCTTTAGATTTTAAAATTTTAGTTTTATTTCCAAGGCCAGTAATAACCATTAAGTTCAACCTCTTCACTGAGGGCAATGATCCATGGTGTATATAGTCTCAAAGGTCAATTAAAACCATTTAACATATAAGAATATTCCATTTTTATAGTTTATAATTTTCACATTTATGAAATGTATCATGTAAATGCAAGAAACCTTACAATCAATACATAGCCATTCAATGACAGTGCTACACCCAACACCCACTTGCATAAGCAAGCAAGCAACATACCATCAATCGTTGTAGTGCTACAATAGACACAAGCAAAAAATTAATATATGTTCCATGATTATAACACCAAGCAAACAATTAATATGTGTTCCATGATTAAAATGCTATAACCAACATCTACAACAAACATTCATCAAAATGCCTAACTTCTCTAATAAAGTCACAAATTTTACGCCTCCATTTCATCAAGGCTCTCTTTCATATAACATACTAACCATGGGATTCCCACCATAATATATATATATATATATATATAGAGAGAAGAGAGAAGAGAGAGAAAGAGAGAGAAGAGAGAGAGAGAGAGAGAGAGAGAGAGAGAGAGAGAGAGAGAGAGAGAGAGAGAGAGAGAGAGAGAAGAAATAAGAGGATTTCCCTAATCCCTCATATCATATGAGTATTCACATGCACAACTATCCTAAGTGTGTAAGAACAAACTACTTAACCAATAGTTTCAGTACTCTTTAAACAATTATACACAAAATCGTCTAGAAAGTTGTTCCAATAATGAAAAATCAACATGCATCCATAGTCACAGTGATAGACTGCTTAGACCTTCAAGATGCCCAATAACAACCACATGCAATATAATTGCATTTATCAAGAATTCAAATATCCTTGCCATGAACCTACAATCCTCAATCAGTGCTATGAATAACACACCAATATGTTCACATCTAGTTATAAGACTCATGTTAGAGCTCCAATCATCTCTACAGATCCATGCATTGGACCTACTACTCTATTAGTTTTGTAGCAAGGTACCAGTTTATTCCCAAAGGTTTAGAGTTGAACCTTTACTCTCCATTTATTTTGTGATTGAGCCCATCTAGTCTAAGTGTTGAACCTAGAAGCACTGATACCACTCTGTAACATACCCCCTACTATCCCTAGCCCTAACTAAGGGTAAAGCAAGGCATTTACTAAACTGGCCCAACCTCCAAAGTCGAGTTATGGAAATGGGGTCTAAAATTTTCGACCTTTTTCGTCTTCCTCAAAGCCCAAAATGAATGACATCATCATGTTTGTTGGAAATACTAAGAGGGGGTGAATGAATATTTCATATCAATTAGTTATTTTTAATCTTTAGAACATTAATTTCATATTATCATTATATCAAACATACATCAACAACACATCAATAAAAACACCATTCAACAATGCACAACAACAAAGATAGTACACTATAAATTTTTAGGTGGGAGCCCTTTCAGGAGAAAAACCACCGAACGCTTCTTAATATAGGTTTTTTCAAGATTACATCAATGGGGAGATCCAACTTACAAATTTATCAGCTCCAAATGAAAGGATGCTCAAACACCTTGTTTACTAACTCCAATTGGAAAGGTTCTCTAATGCCTTGGTTATAGGCTCCAACCTAAAGGATGGTCCAACACCCTATTTAGCAGCTCCAACTGGAAGGATGCTCCAATACCTTGTTTTACAAGCCCCAACATGAAGGATGATCCAACAACCTTTTTACCAGCTCTAATTAGAAGGACACTACAATGCCCTGGTTTACAAGCTCCAACCTAAAGGAAGCTACAACTCCCTGATTTACCAGCTCTGATTGGAAGGATGCTCCAGTGCCCTACGCAAACTCCAACCTACCCTAACACCATGCTACCACCCTGAACTGTTCTTAAGATCTGACCTAAATGAGACTCCACTCTCCTTCCTTGCACCAATCTGCCACCCTACTCAGTAAGATGCCACTTGCCCTGAAGGCTCCAACCTTCAACTCACCACGAGGACCATGTTTCACAATTTTAAGACTGGATCCACATTTTCTCACTAATCAATAAAAAATAATATGCGATACAATTTATGGTCATTCAAATCTACTTTTGCACCTAAAGCCAGCTAGAAAATGTCAACAACTTTTTTTGTCTTTTTCTATATTTTCTACTCATCAATTGAATACAAAATTCTCTAACACAACAACTATGCTCAATATCGTGACAATCATTCTCTACTTATACATCATCAACATCTCAAACCCTAACCGTAACTCTATTTGACTAATATAATCAACAACAACAGACACCTCTTACTTCGCAATGTCAAAACCCTATCATCATGATAGATCAATCATACCAATTTTTACCGTCTCAACACATACTACTCCCATACTAATATGATATCATTATACATGATATGGACTATAACCTTCAGGTATACAATGAAAGACAAACTTCCTCAAAATTGTTGCCTTTGTAGGCTGTTAAGATGGTCTCTTTAACCAACTCATACCTCAAGTGTGTTGATGCAAAAACTACCACTGTTGTACCTCACTGTTACTGGTATCACAATTATCACTGATTGTCTGAAGATGACAAGTGACCTACTTTGATTTTTTCCTTGGAGTGATCTGCCCTATTCCCTTCTGAAATTTCTACTTTAAGATGTCTTGTGCAACACTGGTTCACAATCCTTGTCATTGCTAGCACTGTCAAGCTTTAAATACACCTTCTGCCACACTCTAGATAGTCTGGAGAGGACTTAAATAATATGATGATGGGCCAAGGTCATCGTACCATAGATCAAATCAAAGTATGCCAGGTTACTTCCCAGTTTCAAATGATACCATAAAATTAAACTTCATAGAAGGTTATCACAGTCCAATTACATGAAGTTTTCAATATGTTTGGAATATATATAACTGCTACAAGTAAGGCCTTACCTAATGATAAATTTCTTCAATGATGGTAAGATCACTCTTAAATAAAAGTTCCAAGATTAATGTATAAATTTTACATTAGGGCTTGAATATGTAGGCTTGATTATACACAAAATTACCTTTGAAAGAGATGAATAAGCCTCTACAACTAGGTCTTGGATTAGTCTAGCACATGGTTTCTTGCTGTTCTAGTGTATTTGCAGATATGACCTTTAGTTCCACGGATATACTTGGACTAGCCAACCACATAGCTCAGTCATCACCCAAACTGCTTGATTGTGCTAAGAGATATGCCCTAACAGTGTGTCGAAATTTTTTAGAGAAGAAATCTAGGCTCCCTTTAGATTGCATACATATCAATCCTTTATGTACATTGTATTATAGCGACGAAAAAAAAAAAAAAAAAATATATATATATATATATATATATTATTATATTAAAAAATAATAATAATAATAATAATAAATAAATCCCTTTAGAGATTCAATCTCCTAGTCACAAAAAAAGATAATTCCCATGACAACAGTCTCAATGCTCCATGCAAGTTGCTCTCAGATCATTGCTTAGGGTTACTGATTAGGGCTCTAATTCATGTGGATCTGTGCCTTAGGTCTGTCTTTGAAATGGTTTCAATGTGCCCAAAACTGACCTACCACAGGGCCAAAAATCATTCACAAAAGGTTTAGATATGTGATTATGAAGGTGCTCACAAAAAAGTGCCAAATTTTTTCCAAAATGAGGTCACACCACCCACCAAGATCAACTTCAAGTAGGTCAGATGAGTCCAAAAAGTTGTCACACAGATGTGCCCTAAGAGGGCCGAAATACCATTTTACATAATTGCTTCAGAGATGTCAATTAAAATGAATTGAGTAGAAGACTCCTCTTCTAAGGCCGAGTAGACCAAACCTCAAATATTCCAACACTTGCAAAAAATAACTCATGAAATAACCCAATGAATCAACAAATATTAAATCCTCAAAGACTCTGGTTAGGGTCTTAAAGGCATGCAATAATAGTATTTAGTTAGAGCGAATTTTCCCTTAGAAAGAGGGCCAAATTTCTCTCATGCAAAAAAAATTGTCCTAGCTTCAAGAGATACTTCAGATTAGCCTTGAGTAAGCCTAGAAAATCCAACGCATATCTAGTTCCAAAAAATATAAAAGAAAACAACCCTTGCCTTTGTTCAGAATTTTGACCACCTTAAGATATTTCGTTGTTCCACGGGCCACATATGGATTATAGAGACAAGATAAATGATTTTTCCCTTACATTTGTGATGAATCCAAGTCTGTTTTTATAGTAGTGAATGAGGGATACATGGAGATCAATATTGGAGGGAAGATTTGTTAGTTTGAATTTGAAAATTTTGATTTTTGGAGGCAAAATAAGTTCCTCCTTTTTTATTTTGCATATTGTACCAAATATTATTTGAGTGTAAATATAATTTTAAAAGTAAAAAATCCATAATTAACCTAATCATAATTTTCCCCTCATTTTCTTGTTTTGGGGACTTTGACCTAGTTTTGGGGCACAAATTTCGATTAAGCATAATTCATTAATTGTGATAAACCACGAGGCATGCCATATACCATTGGAATTGGCACAATGAGGATCATCTAAGAAAAGTGACCGTGACCCCAAAATACTTGATTTTCCTCGTCATTTTTTGTCATCAAAGGCGAGGATTTTTTCTCGGAGTTCTATTCCTTTCTTCCAGGGCACCTTTTCCATTGGAGTTGCCAATTGACATAATCCATGACGTATATTAAGATAATTCAAGATTGATGTTGGCATAAATGACAACACCATTCAATAGTGACCATTTCGTCAAGACCTGTCCAATGATATAAAATTCGCCTTGATTCGACTCCCAAATCAAAAGATATGGCCAATTTAAGTCTTATCCAATCATATTGTGCCCCATCATTAATATTACCACATGGATGTCCATATCATAGGCCACATGGTAAATGTCAATATGCTCATACGCCATACCTTTCCAAACAATTGAATGTTAATACATAAACATAGGCAGGTTAAGCGAGTGTGGTCCCCTCACTGGTCACCTCATCCCAAAGATTAAATATTCGGAATTTCTGTTGCGATCTCTCAATAGTTCTTATGGGGTTACATGGATACCCTTATAGATCCTCCTCCATGTGTTACTTATATATTTATTGTGGCTTCTCACATGGATCTACCATGCCATGTCTTCCTAACCTATGTTAATTCTACCTACATTCATATCTACTGGGGTTACGTGGAAACTTGCCACATTTAGCACCACCTCAACATGATTCAACCAATCACTCTTGCCACATTTTTCCATGCCTGTGCATGTGGGCTCCACTTGCCACATTACCCTGGGGCTAAAATCCTAGCAAGGATGCACCCGACTTCTTGAGAAATTTTCGGGGACAAAGTGTTGGGGTGATGTCACTGACCCTTTTTTCCAGCGTAACATCACCCTCTATGTGGCTCCAATCCAAGCATGCCATGTGTCACTCACTTTCAGGCCACTTAGGTCCCTCAAACCCCAAAAAATGGTTAACATGTGTCTTTCTCTTCAGACTCCATGTGGATCCGAGGCCACGTGACCTACAACACTGGGCATGGGTCTCGCCTATTTCTTCGCACGGTAAAAACATTTTTTCCACGTTACAAGGGTATTGGGTTTTCCATCGTGTTATTAAGCCAACCAGTTACCATCAATCCCCACCAGCCAAGTCACCTTGAGAATAAAATCCCAGGAATTTTCCATTGTGGCTCCCCTCAAAATATTCATGGTACAAAACCATTAGGACACATGGGTGGCTCTAAGCTCAAGACATTCAACGGTTGGGATCTATCTTGCCTATGCCATTGGACATGGACCTTGGTCATATTGTGCTTATGGTATGAGTCTTCATGCTCGTCTAACCCTAGACCCACAACATAAGTACAATGTTTTAGGCTCTTCCACCCTCGGAACTTGGTGTTTGGTCAATTTAGTGTGTTCTAAATTGCTATATAAATTGTCAATCCGGGAGTCGTAAACTGTTGAAGTGAAGTGCACTATCTATGTAAGATAACCATTTTCTTATTTCTTTGTCGTTTTTAGTTTTTTGTTTGTTTTTGGATTTATCTTCTTGTTGATTTCCTAATGTGAGATGGTGTGTGAGATGGTGATTCTAGTAATCAAGTATGGACAATTGTATTCAATGAATAATTTCCAAACTTCAAAGTGTTCCAAAGGTGTTCAAACTTTACAATGATGAAATCAAGATGTGCCTATATTTTAATTAACAAAACAGTGAACTATGACTATGGAACCCAGTGATCTACAAAGAGTATTATTGATTGAGGGTACTGAGCTAGCTCTCCCCCCCCCCCTCCTGTTTGAGCTCCCAGGGTGTGGAATTGACATAGAGGGTTCATGGGGTCAAAGGATCTCTGGACAATAGGGTATCACCCCTATCTGTTACTCATAGGGTTGGAGATGTTTCTCCCTTATATTAGTCTTTGAAGAGTATACCCCAGTTGGCATCATACCCACAAGTTGGGCTTGTTGGGATTGTCCCTCCCCGTTTGGCCAATGGGTTGAGGAGGCCTGGGGGCATGTGATCCTTACATTTTGGTAAATTGGGTATCTCGCCCAAGCTTAGATTATGATGCATGTGTTCTACCTTATGACTATTAAGGGTCATTGTTGGGAAGATCGATAGGTAATAGGATGGGTTGAGATGTGCTCCCCTAAATCACTTATTACTCAATATGGGGTCGTAGATGTTTAGCTCCCCCATGATATTCTTGATTGAGATGTGCTCCCCAATGTGGTTCTAGGTTGAGATGTGATCCATAATGATATGCTCTTCGATGATGATGCAGGTCATAGCATTGGGTTCCTCGTTGGCAGAGATTTTGGGTGGTAACAGTGGCTCCGTGATGAATAAAGGGTGGTGGCTTAGGCTCCCCTCTGATGTCAAATTATTCTTCTTTTAGATTTGAGAATGTTCAACATATGAGCAGGGATAATCAAGAGATAAGCATGGATAAGAAAGATATGAATTGAGATTAATAATGACAATATGTGATGATGAGATTCTTGAGATTGGATATGATATGATGATAGGATGACATGTTGATCAATGGTCATATATTGACAGGTGGAATTATCCCTAGTTGAGATGGAGTGTTAAAATAGGCGACTATGGTAAAATTCCACTTTCAACAACTCATTTGATGGAGATGTTGATTTCATTAAATTCATATTTTCAAGAGGACCAAGATTGACCTAAAGCTCATCTAATTTAGACAAGGGAACATATATTTTTGAATAATGAGCCCACATGTGCATATTTGATCAGGTTGGGCCTAAAGCAAATTGGTTACCCTTGGAAGGCTATAAATAAGTGACCTCTACCTCATTTGGACATCATCATGGATCATTCTTCTATTCTCTTTCTTATTTTTGACTTGCATAGGTCTGAGGCAAATCCACGGTTGCGGAGGAATAGGTTTGCACGAAGGTGAAATTGCATGGTCCGAAGCTCGCATCACTGTTTTAGAGTTTTGGGCCTCAATCGCAAGCACAACACAGAGGAATCTCGGCTACACTCACTTGTTGGACGACTCATCTCTGCGATTGAATCTTTTTAGTCACATGCACAACACGTCCTCCATGCGACTGCCTTATAGGGTTTTTGAGTCTCAGTTGCAGGCTTTCCAAAGGCTAATTTTGACTGCAGTCGTTGGCTTATAGGATCGAGGGAGCGACTAAAGCATTTCAATTGCTCGCACAAAATGTTCTCCATGCGAATGGAAGTTAGGGTTTGGTTTTTTAGTTATCTGGAGTTTTTTTCTCATTGACCGCATGGTTCGGCCGTTGGCCACAGACAGTGACAGTTCATTACATGCTTTTGAATCAAGGTTTTGAGTATAGGCATTGATGGGTTCATTTTATGGATATTGTTTAATTGATTATTGTTGGATATGTTTATTATTGAAGATATGGATTATTGCACTCTCGTTTACTAAATCATTCAATGACGATCTAATAGGAAGAAGAATTTGAAAGGGTTTTCCCCATAGTGGGTTTTGCCCTGGTCTCCGATCAATCCTGGTGTCTTTATGTTTTAATGCTTTGCTTCTTTTGTTCCTTTATGTTCCGTTGTATTGATGATGATGATATTGTTCTTTCCATAAAGTTGCATGTGTTGTTGAACAATCATGTAAATTTGAATAATGTTATGATGTTATGGGGTGAACTTAATGTGTCAATGAAGAAATGCAATTATCAAAGTAAAGAACAATATAGCCTTAAGAAAAATTAACACACAGGGTAACCCACGAATACTCCTTTTAATGCTCATACATAATCTCTTAACCATAAACCTAAGAGGGATTATTTTAATCATTTTAATAAAATATCTCTAACAAATTTTCCTTCCAAATGACATGCACCTTTTAAAACATTTAATTTACATATGTTGTCATTTAATTTTTCCTTTACATGCATTTTACATTCCATTTCGCATTTTAATTTATGTATTCATTTTACATCCAAATGAACACTTTACATTAAAATTTCTAATTAACCCAAAGTTGCACTTGAGCTCTAACACTTTGGAAAGAATTTGAAGTCTCTTTTTTAGGATTTTGATGATTCCTTCTCAACCTTTAGGGGATGATATCAAGGGAAGTCAAAGTAGTCATATTGATTGCCATTTTGAAATGCTAAGGTTGCATCATAAGAACCTTGCTTGTAGTAAGGGTGAGCCACTATTGTTTTATTTTAAACTTTTTGCAATCCACCCTTATGGCTTTGATCCTGTCTTTGAGCTTTGTAGGGTGAAGATTTGAAATTGTGATCACTTTATGTTAGACATTTCCTTGTTTTATCTCATGACCAAGTATAAGATTAAGATGTTTGATTTTGATATGATACTATGTTGGCTTCATCGTTTATATTGTTATACTTAGCCCTTGCTTATAACATGTTAATGGAGAGTAGATAGGATCATGTGCCTTTCATCCTTCCTTGTTATCTTCGTGTTGATTTTCCTACATAATTACATAAATTTCACATTTTCATAATTTAGTTGAAGTTGTAATAATTTTATCATATTGCAAGGGTGACAATTAGCGCCTTGCTCAATAATTATCTACAAGTTTCTTTTGAGTGATATAGGTAACAAGTCTATGAGCACCAAGCATTGTTGGAATAATCATGCACTCTTTATTTGAGTGCATGGATCATGCACTCTATGGTGATCACAAGAATCATGAACTCTATGATGATTACAAGCCCCCACTTGGGCCAAATATTACACACCCAAGTGAGTGACCCCTAAGAGACAACTTTTTCTTTGATTATCTTAATCTTTCCAACCAACAACTTTATGATATCTACAAATAGCTAGCCTTAAAGGCCCTCTGTCCATGCTCCGATCAGTGTTTTGTGATATCTAACTTACATATTGAATGAATATGTGTCATACATTATAAGATACATTAATCATTTTTGTACTCAAGTGTTTTCATTTAATGTTCAGGGTCACATTGGTATGGATCACAGGTTGAGTTAGATGATTGATCACTTTTAGTTGTATTCTTGTTTCCATGCTTCACCTTGGTGGTTATCCCCAACCCTTAGTTCAACGTGATCTTATTTGAGGCCTTCCTTTCCACTGTCCAAGAGAGGCAAAAATAGGGGGAATTAATAGATGTTGTGTGTCCATGATAGTCCATAATTAACACTTTCTATCTATCCCTTGTACCCATATCCCAATCTTCGAGTTTATTGTTATTTTTCGTTGGTATTGGCTCCTTGTTTGCCTCATTTTTTAATAAGGGCCTAGAAACTATGACCTAAGAGGTTGATGTAGCAAAAAGAAAAGAAAGTGCATGAGACATTATGAGAACATGGAAAAAAATGCTCGTGATATGATAAAGTACGTAGAAAAAATCCTGACCTAAGCTCTACCCTACTCATTAGCCCTCACCTAGTTCCTATCTAATACATAAGCAAATTAATATGAAAGGACCCTTGATATCCCAACTCTAATGAGAAATAAATCGTTTCATCTTTAAGGGGTGATTAATGCATAAATAAAGCTTCTGACTCAAGCTATGCAGTAAAAAAAGATCACTAAAGAAAAAGGCTCACAAGAGGGGTGTTAAAACTAGGCTGAGGAAAGGGGTAACTTAGGTCCCATGATCGCTTGCTCTTCACATTATAATGCTTAAGAATAATGGTATTTTATATATGATAGATATATGATGGAATCTTCCATGAAGTAAACCCCCACCATACTACTATTTCATCACACCTTCTAATTGGTGTGTTGGCCTAGGAATTGTTGCTCCCTTTAGGATCTGAAGCACCTAATAGGGCGTTTAGATAACCCTCCCATATCTAAGCATGGTAACATGGTTACAAACCCTAATCTAGAAAGCAATTTGAATATGATGCTTTTGTGAAGTACTCTTGTGCCTTTTGCATTGAATATGGTCCACTATGATACTCTTATTGTTTCTTTACCTATGACGATGATCCTACTTGATTTTGAGGGTAGATGTTTTCTCCCAAATATAACTATTCTCTCTTGAATATTGATCAAGACTTCTCCAACACTTCAAAGAGCACACCCAAACCCATTTGATGACACTTCAAGGCATTATAACCAGGACATTGACCACTTAGAGAAGAGAATTGACCTTGGGATGAATCCAACATTGATGATGACCACCTTCTCTTCCTCTAGAGCTTAAAATGTTGGCACAAATGTCAGTTAGAAAGAGGATGTGCCCCAAAGACGACAAGACACCCCTAGACTACCATTTAACCTTCTCGAGGGGCATTGCCTTGCTCCTATACTAGATTGATGATGAAACCACTTTGAAGGGGATGTTACACCTTTTTAAATGATTATATCATGCCATATCCTTATTACATCACCCTCGTGAGGCCTAGAGTGATGATGTTGGGTTGATTGATGACCACATAATTGTGAGGATGGTTTTGCTTAATGATGCCAATTTGTTGACAAGGATATGGCTTAGAGTAGGGAGCACTCTTTTGACCCATCCTTAGCACCATTTTGATGGAGATATTCACCGTTAGAGGATGATGTCACCCTTGGAGAGTCTCTTGTTCGCATGCGTGGGCTAAAAGGAGGTTTTTTGTTATGTTTTGTCATTGAAATAATGACTTGTGGCCTACTTAACTTGTAAACACTTAAAACATTTTTTTAGGGATTCTAGTCTAATTTTTCCCTTCAATGACTTGGTTGCCCTCATATAAATAGAGGGAAGTTGATTTGGGAGGATCATTGTCACATGCACTAATTATTTATCTAGTGAGAGGGTGCGCATTAGTTCTTTTGTCTCTTAGATTCAATGGATTGCTAAAGGATAACAAATTATCTTGGCGAGGATAAAATTGCTTGGATGATTTTCTCTTGAATTGGTGAAGTGATGCTATGTGATATTTTTATTATATCTTCTTCCAAGTCACAATGTTGTAGAATTAGGTTTTGTATGAAGTTTTCATGATATGTTGAATATTTTATGGCTCTAAAATCTCCTTTGCAAGATATGTCACCTAATATTCATCAAGGAAACTTATAATAGCATTCACCCACCATTCATTGACCTTAAATCTCCAATTGATTGAAAATCGGTAGGGTTTTATTGAGAGGATCTCTCTTACTCACTCCACCCAAGGTCTTCCACCTTTGACTTCTCCCTTTCTCGACTCCACAACCACAATATTGGTAAGGCACTAATCTTTGTATGTCAATCTTTAAAATCTGTAATCTTTTCTTGTTCTTTTTTTTCAATGGTAAAGAAGGGTTAGATTACGGAAAAATCTGCATTAAAGAGCATAAAATACCTTAAATGTGATAGTCCTAGGGTTAGGCTTTGTATCTCTTGAATTGAAAAAGGAAACATGTCATTTTTATGCATTTTTTCAACCATAATTCGAAAACTTACATCTAAGGTTTCACAGTTGTTTTGTGCATTTTCAGTCATTGAAAATTTGCTTTAATATTTTCCCTTGTTTTCCCATGGAATAGCCTTTGACAATTTATAGTTTATCATCACTTGTGGGTTGTTTTTATTATTGTTGTCATAAATTTTACATGTTGTAAACTGGCTTTATTTTAAACCCTAATTTATAACAACAAACATTTAATTAAGGTAGCATATGTATATATATATTTGAGCATCTCAAAGACTTTTCTTAGACCTCTAAACTTAGCAATAGTTTATTTGAACTCATGGCTTCAGTTCACCTTGAATTCTACCTTATTGAATATTGCTTTGGGGTGTCCAATGAACATGTTCATTTGAGGGTATTTAAATTGGAATCCTTGGGTTACTTAATATCCAACACTTGTTGGGGATGCTTCCCTTGTGGGGATAACAAACATCCCCTTAACAATAAGGAAACAACTGCTGAGGTGATAGTGGTGGCTGGCCTCATAGTTTCTCTTAACCTAGAGTGGCTAGAGAGGCTTTGCATTAGGCTACTAGATTTTGTGGCAATAAGAACAATAATCAAGGATTAGCATAAACAAATGAATTATTTGTTTATCCCCATACCCAGGGACATTGAGCTCATTATTAATGGGATACTGATCTTTCTCTTGAATATTTACTGCAACATCATAGCTAAGACCCTTTTTTTACTAGGTCACATACCCATGAAAAACCCCCAAGTACTTCCCCTTAATTCAAGGATGGTGCCCATGGTAAGATTTAGACTCTTTAGGGCAAAAGGTTGATAAACAACAAGGCTCAAAGGCATTACAATGATATTTGCTAAGAGTTCAACATGTCACTTGTGGGGATTGAAATAACGTGGGAAGGATAACAATCATTCGTCTTAACCACCAAGACTAAACCTAGTTGACATTGTGGCCAAGAGCCTTACCATGCCAATCAAGCATATTCCATCCAAACAAATGTGTCCATAACAAACACAACTCATTAGGGGGCATTTCATTTGGATAATGTTATTCTTGTATATTGAGAAGGCATGAACCGGGCCAATGCTTAGGTCTTGATGCCTTCTTCCTTGAAATTGACTTTGAAAATGACTATGAAAGGGTTTAATGACTTATTAGTTTATCCATGTTCAATCCCATGAGTTTCTATCCATTCTCTATGCATGAAAACCCTTTTCTCAAATGCTTCAACTTATTTGTATTTCGATAAATGTGATCAAAATGTGTGCAACTTATTTATTAACATGACAAGGATGCTCATCTACCTCCACATAAATAAGGTATTTGTTAAATTATTCATTCGCTAGTGCCTTAGATCAAATGCAATAATTTATGGAAACATGGTGGTCTATCTTCATTTTTGGGTTTATCTAGGATACATGGTTAAGAGGCTTTAAATTTAATATTTAGGATAGAATCCTTAGACCTCCGTAGTTGGTTTGTTGAGTATATGTGTTCTTTGTATTCAAGCATTGAAATTTAAATTAGTTAGTATCCCCTTTGCTTTTCAAGCTTCACATTGAGACTTAATTTAGGACATGGTTATCGATAGAGTGGAAACTAAATTTGGGTACTCTTGGACTAAGTTAATGCCACACCTAGGCTTATGCACTAAATGGGTTATCGGTGTTAATTAGAAGGAAATGAGGGACATAAGTTACTTCTACAAAATTGTATTCACTAAGGGATTGTACATGGGTAATAAATCATGGCCGAGCTAGAATTATGACTTAGTCGATTAGTTTTAGTGGAAGGGGCCTTTGTCACATAGAGCATTCATAAATATTAGGTTGTTGTTGGCCATGGTATACATGTTGGTTTATTGCTTATTGATCATCCTCTTTAGTGGTCCCTTTGTCCTACTCCATAAAGGTGAAGAATTGGTCGAGGCAACACAGTTCTTAATCTTTTGATATTTTAGAAAAGACACCAACATAATCAAAGACATATTTAATACTCTAACTCAAGAGTAACTCAAGGTAAAGTCCTTTTGCGTTGAGTTGAAAAATAAATTCCAATTCTAATAAACTCATACTTAAATGGATCAAAATGATCATCCTCAATTATCTCTTTAAAAAAATCAAGTTTGCAATCTCTTGCAACAGAGTGAAATGATTAGAATCAAAAGACTACTAATGTTTAAAAAAAATACAAACTAGTGAACAAGAAAAAGGACCCCAAACATTTCTTAAATATTTAATTAATAAAATCTAAAAATTCAAACCCAATAGTGTCTAGAAAGTGAGTAATAAACCTCCACTCATAAAACATTAATCAATCCAAAAATGCACACCCCATCATAAAAAAACATTAAATGCTATGTAACAAAATACTTAAAAACTTACCTTGCCAAAAACCCTTGATTTAACCCAAGGAAAAATATCAACCCAAAAACCCATGATTTAACCCAAGGAAAAATATCAACCCAAAGAAACCTTTTTGAGGTGCCCATCCTCTAGTCCACGTTAGCAATCCTCAACATAAATGCCTCCCATGTGATTGGTTGGTCCCCTTTGCCAAGTCATCTACCATATCAAACTTGGATAATCTCGGTTGACAAAATCCTCGTAACATAAGAAAGCACAAAAATCTTATTCAACACTTTCGAAGAGGGCGGACTCGATCCATGGCTTCACCAAACTGACCAATGAGATAAAAGGCCGAGGATCACTAACAAAAGTTTTCTACCGTCGATTTCAATCGATAAGAAAAGCGGACCGTCAGATCATAGCCAAAAGAAACACAAGAGTCGATCGAGAGACCCGGTGGTTAACAAGAGAACTAAAACAAGGCGGCCAAGTTATATACAATATCAAGTGAACGAGGTTTATGGGTATATATTCATTTTCGCACGCCTTTAATATCATTCTTTGTTCGTTAACCGGTTCTGTCTAGCGTGGTCCGGAGGCGAGTTCTACCAGAAACCCCAAGGTTAATATTTTGCTATGATGTTCGCGGATCTATGGTGGGATCTATGTTGGCAAACATGGATCTGCAATGGGTTTTTTTTGGTTTGGGTATTCATGGTTATGTGTTTGAGTTTTCTGTAATGTCTTTCTTATGACACAGGCTGTTATTTCGAATCCTCATACGAAGGTTTAGTTTGGCTCCATGGCTCGTACCAAGCAGACAGCTCGTAAGTCCACGGGAGGAAAGGCTCCCAGGAAGCAGCTCGCCACCAAGGTTAGTGTTTACCTCCAATTGGGTTCAATTTTACCTTTTTTTGGCTATTTGTTTTTCCCCTTATAGACTGCTAGGGTTTTCTTGGCCTTTAGGGATTCGATTAATAGATATTAGGGTTCCTAATGTTAGTGTTTTTAATGTTTCAGGCTGCTCGCAAGTCTGCTCCGACCACCGGTGGTGTGAAGAAGCCACATAGATATCGTCCCGGTACTGTTGCTCTTCGGTAAGTGGTTTTGTGTTTTGGATTATGTAAGGGTATGCTATTTGTCACTGGTTTAATTTATTTTTAGATGAATCTAAGCATTGATGATTTTTAGTGTTCTGAAACTGTGTGAAATCTTGTGATAGTTTCTCAAAGGTTTTTCTATATTTGTGCGTTTTCTTTTGTAAATTTATTTTGAAACTCGTAATCTTTTGGGTGGGTTGCAGTGAAATTCGAAAATACCAGAAAAGTACTGAGCTTCTTATCCGAAAGCTGCCTTTCCAGAGATTGGTTCGAGAAATTGCGCAGGATTTCAAGGTATGTTTCTGAAAACTTGGATGGCCTTCAGAATTTGAAAGGTCAGAAGCAATTAGTTGGTGTGAACGTGGACAACTTTTAATTGAAAAGCGCTTCTTTCTTAGTCGGTGTAAAGTTCTTTCCAGATTTTGTAATTATTCTTTACTTGTACCTTCATGTTTGTGTGAATTATGTTCTCCGATATCCCAGTCAAAATTAAGCCATCGCTGCCCATGTTTTCGTGAAATGAATGGAAATGCTCAGTTTTCAGTATATGAGAAATGGACGTGTCTTCCTATTGACAGTTATTATTATAACTTAATTGTTTGGTTAAAATGAACGAGTGAGTTATTAAATTTTGTTTTCTTTATGTTTGGTCGTTTTTGAATAGCCTCCTAAAATGTTTGGAAATGTGTTTGTTTCAGACGGATCTGCGTTTCCAGAGTCATGCCGTTTTAGCTTTGCAGGAGGCCGCTGAGGCTTACCTTGTGGGTCTATTTGAAGATACCAACTTGTGTGCTATTCATGCCAAGAGGGTTACTATTATGCCCAAGGATATACAACTGGCTAGAAGGATTCGCGGTGAAAGGGCCTAAGCTTCCGTTCTCTGAAATATGTGCGCCATTTAAGATAACCATTTTTTGATATATAATTGCCTTCTATGTACTTATTAGACTGCTACTTTGAATATGTACTGATTTGTTATGTGAGTTATGCAACTCTGATTTCTGGTCGCAGTACATTCTAAATGAACCACCATATTGCGTATTTCCTTAGTGATTAAGCTTCATATGGTGGATTTAAGACTGCTGGATTTTGTTAGATGTTCAAGCAACTGACTTGAAAGCCTATTTATTTATGAAGATTGAATATAGTGTTTGAAAAGTGAACTGTTATAAATTTGATCAGCTGTTCATTACAATATGTGTTATCTGTTTTTATGTGGGTACAATGAGGATTGCTACTTATTCATAGATTGTATACTATAGTTGTAGATATCGTGTGATCAATTTCCAGGCATGGACATTGGTTGTATTTTTTCTTGATGGTTTTCAATAGCAACCATTTATGAGTTTCCGTGGTTTTAGATTTTATGGTTTCTTTAATGCAACTAATTGTATTCTACATTGTAAAACCAGTAAAAATGTCAAAATCCTACGCAGAATACGTTGCAATCTCTTCATAAGACCTTGACAGGTTTATTGAGTCTGTAATAGAGATATATTTGGCCAGGCTTGAATATGAATCGGATGCTTTCTTAACCTGTCAGTACTCACCCTTCTGAAAAACCATGTTGGAGTAACTTGGACTATTTGATTGGAAGACCTTCAATACACACCCTTTTGAAAAACCGTGTTGGAGTAAATTCAACCATTTGATTGGGAGACACAATATCTAAGTTTCCTTGAGAAAATTCTCGCATTTCGTCTGTAATGTTACGCCACTTCTCGCTCCAAAATTTTAAACAGTTATCACAGGAAGAATCAAGATACGCCCTTATATTTTAAGGACTTCCTGATACATATTCTTGAATTCGTATTCAATAACGATCCAATATTTCATGCGAAGTTACCTCGTCTAACCTTTAATCCCAGAGGTTGAGTAAACTGAAATTACATCTGTTTGTCTTTAATTTTGCTAATATCGGTGAATGTATAGTTGGAATCAGTTCTATTATGCTTTGAATTTAGCCGTAAAGCTTACTTTACTTTCGAATTGAGACACATTTCACATATTTTCCTATCACAATGAAGCATGTTTCGTGGGCATGTTTTATTAGCATAGTATTTTGCATGTATAGTTTATTTATTTAATACTAGGATGCATACCTAATTGTTCGAGGGATGCAATGATGGTAGTGAGTGAATGTATTTGGAGTATTGTTTGTTTGAGTTTTGCTTTTTATAGGGATGCATCAATGGCAGTGTGTGAATGTAGTGAAGAGTACTAGTTGTTTGTATATGCACTAATGATAATGCGTAAATGAATATGATTGGTTATTTGTTTGTATTTTGCATTAATGGTAGTGTGAATTTATTTAAATTTCTATCTGATTATATATATATATATATATATATATATATATTTTTGGTTTTTGGTAAGTTTCCTTGATTTGGAAGGGAGGAATATTTTGATTTTTTTGAATACAATGAATATATTTCTTATTTTTAATGAAGGTGACAATCAAAAGTGAATAGGTTAGTGTATTGTTGCTTTGTGGAGCAAGGATCACTGAACTAATTGTCTTGATAAGAACAACATGTTTAATAAGGTTGAGCCATTGAGCTACCTAAGAGGCAAATTTCCCTTCAAATTTTTTTAGTACTCCTCCCCATGCTTGAGATTTATAAGAACAACATGCTTAACAAGGTTGAGCCATTGAGCTCCCTAAGAGGCAAATTTCCCTTTAAATTTTGTTAGGACTCCGTCACATGCTTGAGATGATGTGATGCGTTGAGAATTGTTATAAAGTGATGCACTGAGAATTGTTATGAACACTGTGGAAATAATTGCTTTGATAAGAACAATTGTGCATCATTAGTGAAAATCAAATCATCAACATATAATACAATAATAAACAATTTATCTTATGCCAAGACATGATAGAGAGGTTTGCCTTTGCTTCATTTTTGGTGAAGTGAAAATTGGTGAGAACTATTGATCATCGTGTACTAAACACGAGGTGCTTGTTTGAGACTGTACAATGTTTGCTTGACTCTGCACACATGAAACTCTTATCAAATATCTCAAGACTTTTTGGTTGCTTGATGTACACTTCCTCCTTAATAAACCTATTGAGAAACATTATATTTACATCCATTTGGTGGATTTCCATTCCATTTGCGCAACTAGTGCAAGAATTGATCTAATGGATGAGTACTTCGCTACATGAGAAAATGTCTTCTTAGTGAATTCTCTCAACTTGAGAGTACTCCTTGGTTGCAAATTTGACTATGTTTTTTTATGCTCCCATTTGTTTTTTCTTTCACTTTGAAGATCCATTTAGAACCCACCATTGATTTATATGTTGGTCTAGGGACCACTTTACAAACATTGCTCTTTACAACGGATTTGTATTCCTCCATTGCATCAACCCATGCAAGTTTTTCTCTTGCTTCCTCGAAAGAGGATGGCTCAGTGTTTACAAGCTCTGTCATTAGATCCATGTAGTGAGTGTATTGCTTAAGCGATTTTCTTTCTTTGTGCAAATTTGGAGCACTCACATTCTCTCTTACATAATGCACAAGTCTTTAAGCTTTTCTAGTTCTTTTCATACCTTCTCTAGATGGTTTTGCTTGAGTGGATGTATTCACTCTCTGCGCCTTAATTTGTGGCTTCTCCACAATTTCCCAAGGTTCCTCCTTTGGAGTTAAAATCTCCTCTTTTGGTGGGATTTGAAACTCTCTTAAGAGCGCAGCGAAAATCTCCTCTTTTAGTGGGATTTGAAATTTCTTCTTAAGAGAGCACCACATTGTTATCTCCTCATCAAACTTTATATCCATTCTCATCATTGCCATTATGAGGGATGGAAAGTACACAGTTGTTGTGGGGAGTCTTTGTGTAACCCACAAATACCCCCAATTTTGCAGTAGGTGCACGCTGCTTCTTTGATTCTTTGAAGAGATGGCAATAAACGTAAGTTCCAAAAACCATGAAGTGTGAAACATTTGACTTTCTCCCCTGAGAAAGCCTCCTTTGGTTTAATCATTCATAGAATCCGATAAGGACTTTGGTTCTGCATATAGAGTGTTGTCTTGCATGCCTCAACCCACAAATGCAGAGGTATGCTTTGGTCATGCAACATTTCCCTTGGTGCTTCCACAATACTACCGTTCTTTCTCTCAACCACCCCATTTCATTGTGGGTTGTGGGGTGTTGTCAACTTTTGTCGAATGTCTTCTTTTGCAGGTAAATTTTTAAATTCATTCGATATGAACTCACCTCCATTATCACTTCCGAGAGCCTTCACTTGCTTGCCATTTTCTTTTTCAACCAGTGTCTTGAATTCTATGAACTTGGAGAATGTCTCATCTTTCTTCCACATGAAGAAGAGCCAACACTCTTGTGATAAATCATCAATAAAAATGACAATATTTGTGTTTGGACATTAGTGTAGCACTTAATTTAGTATTTGGGAAGTGGAGGCATTAATTTAGCGCTTATGATTTTCAAATATTTTCCCCAATTGTTTTTTATTCAATAAAGCATTTTGTCAAACACTTGACACACAGTTGCAAGTTTTCCAACACAAACTAATTTATGGCCCATACAACATCAATGATCTACTAGTTTCTATGATACTATTTTGTAACATGCTCAATCACCTAATTTAACTTTTATCAACATTATTAAATAAATAGTGTAGGAAATTGTCATATGGCAATAGAAATAACAATGCCCACAACGTATTAATGCATGACCAATGTACACATTCATCCATTCCAAAATATAACTTATGATTTCTACTTATACATGGAATATAAACAATTGGTCTATACGAAAAAACATAACAATATTCATGTCTAAGTTTTCTGGTAAATATTTATTTCAACATTCTCCATGAATGTGGAATTATTTGGGTTACCTAAAAAATTATTTACTACCATTTGACATAGTTGAAGCCTAATTTACATAACATAAGCGTAATTCTTGCCTCTACATTATAACTAAAAGTTGTAATAGCCTTTTAAATCTCCAAATAAATATATATCAGAGATTGCAAAAAATCCCTTCGAAGGCAATGCTAATTTCTAAGCTTCTATTTTCATGTAATTGTTGATTTTTATGGTGCAAATTATAGTAACACTTGTTTCTAAAACTTGATAATTAATCCCAATGATTTTGACGATTATTTTGCATTTTCAATATATCATTAAGCAATTACACATTCATAAATTCAACGATAGAGGGAATAGAGCAATAGGTATCACAATGCACAAAGAGAAAACAAGATTTTTACCTTGGGAAAACCCAACCAAACTTTTCCTTATAGAATCAAAGTCAAATTAATCAGCAAGATGACAACCACAAGATGCCAAGTCAAAATTCACCAAAATCATTGCAGGAAACCTTTTCACAAACTAGCTCTAGGTTTGCACAAGGGCCAAATTTTGGCCTCTCCTTTATCTTTGAATTTTGGATTTGTGACAAGAATTAACCACAGAAAATTTGGACCTGTAATTTCCCATGTGTGAGGGAAGGAGAAGGATAGGGCGTGCGGAGGTATCTTGTTGGAGTCAACTTCTTCTTCTCCCTTCAACTCAACCTTCTTATTCCTCGTTGTCCTTCTATACCAGATTATAAATATACTTGATTGGTGAGAGATGAAAATTTCTTGCAGTGGAGATCAAGTGGTCTCTATTTATACAATTGGAAGGGGTTGAATAGGAGCCTATTGGGGCAGGGATGACACATCATTGGTAGGTTGAATTGGGATTTTTGTGGTGTCTACAATGCTAATTTAAATTTTCATTTTCTCGCTCTTGATAAGATCATGAAGAACACGCCTTATAATTTTTTTTTTTGAATATAAAATCAATAAATATTTTCCTCCTTTTGCAAGCATGAAGAACATGCTTCAAATATTTTTTCTTTTACAAATATAATTTATGTTTCATTATTACAAGTACAAATGAAACATTGTGATTTCTCTAAGGAAAGGTACAAATCATTGATAACATCATCTTGGTCAACACTCTTGACCTACATGAATATCATTATCATCCAATCAGTGCCACAACCCTTGTTAGCATTCTTAACCAATGGTGCTCACTCAACTGGTCACGATGATCTAGTGGATGCCTCACCTCATGGTACGCTGACTAGTCTAGTGTTGCCATCACCCATGGTCAAACCTGAGAAACACCCATGCTCCAACTCCGAAGGCCTCACTCTAGGCCATGACGCTGAAAAGGAACCCACTCGATTGAGTGTTTGGGCCTTGGGGACCATTCCTCTAAAAGAATGTTCATCCCTCGTGCTATCTCACAAACATTTTGAGCAATCCTCTTGCTCCTGTTGTCCACTCATCAACAATTTAGGCTAGGCTTCCATTGTCACTAACAGTGCGAGCCATGCCCCAATAGAGGGGTTCTCCATAAGTCCAAGCTTGTCCCGAAGTATACAAACTTAACCTAGAACATATGCTTTATAAGAATCTCAATTGTCTGCTCATAAGTGGGAATATATTGGAGCTTCACTGCTCCCTTTTATAACATATCACAAATGTAATGGTACTTGATATAAATATGTTTCGTCTTATCTTGAAACACTGGATTGTTTGTTAGCTTCACACAACTTTTATTGTCAAAGAATAGCACAAACGATTCCAACATCTAATCGAACAATCCAAAGAGTAGCTTACAAAGCCATATTCCTTCACAACATGCCAAACAAGATGCAATATACTCTAATTCTACAATACTGAGTGCAACCTATGTCTACTTCTTGCTCATCCAGGGTATCATACCAGATCTTAAACTAAAACATATACTAGATGTACTCTCCCTGTCATTTGCACTACCTACCTAGTCAGAGTCTATATATCTCTGCAATTGTATCTCACCATTTGAGACATATCTCAAACAAAAGTCAACAATACCATGTAGATATCTCAATATATGATTTTCCTCAATAGAATGCTCATGTCTCGGTTCCATCTAGAAATGGCTCAAAGTGTTCACTACAAAGCAAATGTTTGGCATGACGTTAACCAAATACATCAATGATCCAATCAACTATTGGTACATGGATATATCTACCAGTTCAGACTCAAAATCCCATGGATTTCTTAGATTCGTCACCATAGGAGTTTCCATATACTTGCATTCCATCATTCCAAACCTCTGAAGGATCTTGATGACATATTTTCCTTGCCCGAGAAGGATTTCCCCAGGTTTCTGCCATTTTTCCAAAATAGTAATGCATCAAGCCAAGATCCTTCATGTCAAGTTCAAAGGCCAACTCCCTAAGATGCTCCACACTTTATTAGTATCACAGGCTCACTCTTCACAACCATGATATATAGGTTTGGATCAACATCACTCTTGGAGAAACCAAGTCTCGTTAGATATCCATAAATTCTAGAATACTAAGCTCTTGGTGCTTGCTTAAGTCCATACAAGGCCTTCTTCAATATGCACATGTGATATTATCTCCCATGAACCTCAAAACCTTGAGGTTGCTCCCCCGAGGTGTAATTTCCATTCCATAAACAAAGTAAGAGAAACAAGAGATCTAATTGTGGTGTACCTGGAAACTAGTGCAAAGTTTTGATCATAATCTTCTCCCTCTCTCTGGGAGAACTCTCTAGCGACAATTCTTGCCTTGTATTTGTTAACTCTCCCATCTGCTGCATGCTTGATATTATATATCGATTTTGAGGTTACAAAAAACTTTCTTTCAGGGCTTAGAACAATCTGCCAAACGTCGTTCTTCATAATAGATTGGTATTCTTCCATAATTGCGTCCTTCCAAACTTGTTGGGTGGATGCTTCCTCGAAGTTATAAGGTTCAAAGTTAATGTTTCATACCATAATGCCCCTTAGGTCTTTTAGATTTCTTGAAGGTGCCCCATGGTGTCGCATATACTTCTGCATCCTTCAAAGTAGATTTGAGCCAAGTTGGTATTTTTCTAGTTGCTAGAACAACCACATGATCTAATGGTTCACAATGTCCTTCTGGATTTTCTTCATGATATTTAGGATGTTTTGAGGATGTGGGAGAACTCGTAACTTCTTCTTTGGGTGCCACATGCTCCTCTTCATCATCGGTGTCCATGTGATCTTCTCTGGATTTCGAATAAGCGACAACTTCATCAAAAGTCATGTCCCTGCTTACTTCAACCAGTGGTTTCCCTGGAACATAAATCCTATAGGATTTTGATGAATAACTGTACCCAATTAAAATCCCCCTCTTTAGATGGTTCTAACTTATTTATCCTATCTTTGGGTACATGTATGAACACTAAACAACCAAAGATTCTCAGATGTTCAACTTGTGGTTTCTGACCGGTGAACGCTTCTTCAAGAATATTATTTTTTATAATTCAATGAGGACTTTTATTTAGAATTTAGATGGATTTTTTCACTGCTTCTTCCCACAAGAACATTGGCACATCTTGATCATGTATCGTTTCATTCAATTCTTTTTCAATAGATATGCTCTTTCTCTCAACCACTCCATTCCGTTGAGGATTATAGGGAACTATCAACTCCCTCTTAATTATAGCTTCCTTACAAAAGACAATGAGTTCCTTGGACATGTATTCTCCTCCATTATATGAGATTAGAGTCTTTATCTTCTTCCTTTTTAGGTTCTCCACTTCAACTTTGATTTCCTGAAATTTTCTGAAGACTTCATCTTTTGATTTCATAAGATAGATCTACATCTTACATTAGAAGTCATCGATAAAGGATACATAGTAGAGAGAACCTCCAAGATATTTCATTGATATAGGACCACATACATCATAGTGGACTAGATCCAAAATCTCTTTGGACCTATGTTCACTTCTTGGAAAGGGTTTCTTGACATTCTTTGGACCTATGTTCACTTCTTGAAAAGGGTTTCTTTACATTCCTTCCAAGAGCGCATCCTTTACACACACCTTCATGATCTATTTGAAAATATGGTGCACCTAAGATAATCTGCTACAAAGATGGCAACGATTTATAATGAAGGTGAGCATATATTCTATGCCATAGATCACATGGATTGATATCGTTATTTACTAAAGATTGGGGAGGTTTCCCTAGGAGTTTATACAATCTTCCTTCATGAGTCCCAATAACCCTATCATAATTTATACATGAGCCCTTGAACCACACAAGGAATTTCCCATAAATAAAGGCCACTCAATCTCTTTTATCTTCTAAACATGAAATTGAAACCAAATTATTTTTCAAACCTGGAACATATAGTATGTTTCTCAAGTGAAAAATTTTGCTTATTTCTAAATTGACAGATTTGGTCCCAATTCCTTTCACTGCATAGATGTTAGTCTCCAAGTTCCACCTTTTGAGTCAATCTCTTTTCCATCAAAATTGTAAGATGATCACGATCCCCTGTCATATGCCTTGAAGCTCCATTATCGATCAACCATACGCTGTGGTTATCTGTGAGTGATCCTACAAGTGCATAATGGTAGAAGTGGTATTTATCTCCTTCAATTTTTGGTCTCTTGGAATGTTCATCAAATTCTACCATGGTAGCACGCTGCTTACCTCTCTTCTTCCTATCAATGAATCTTTCAATACACTGGGATTTGGAGCGGCCAAATTTATTGCAATGGAAACATTAAACACGTGACATATATTTCTTCCTTTGAGTATTAAGTCTTCTATCAAAGTACTTCTTCTTCTTCTGAAAACCAAACTTCTTTCTTCCTCCAGTTTTCTTGGAACAAGCTACATGTGCTGGGGAATCTTCTTCTTCCTTTAAGTTTCTTCCTCTAGAAAAAGCCTTAATTCTTCCTCAAAACAAGCTGCTCATAATTCTTTCAAGAGTGGAGCTTCCTTTCCGCTGCTTATACATGATGCAAATGAATCCCACGACTTTGATAGTCCATTGATTGCTAAAATCACAAGTTCTTTGTTAGACAGAATTTCATCAATAAATTGTAGTTTATATCTCAATTGAATACCCTCACAAAGTATTAAGCCACTGTATCATTCTTTGACATTCTAATAACACGAAGCTCATTTATCAAACCCAAGGCTTGGCCAATATTGTTGATGGTATATAGACTAATTATGGCATCATGCATCTTCTTTGTAGTGTCATTCTTTGAGATGTGTGGAATTAGATGATCCTTGGAGTCCAAAATTATACTCATGGAAGTGATGTCATATTTCTTGTACTTCTTTCCTGCTTCATCTGTAGGCTCAATTATTTTGCCTTCGCAAAATTTCCAAAATATCTTCCTTTGTGAGAATTAGATCAATTCTTGTCATCCAATCTCTAAAGTTAGTAGCCCCTTCCAACTTGTTCTCTGATTTCATAGAAGCCATGGATTCAACTTGATTGTAGATATGGGGTTTCTTTAAAATGATCTCAAGGTAAACCTTCTTCAAGAATGATCTTTGCACTCTTTCCTTCACCAAAGCCCTAATACCATGTTGATTTTTCTAGCGCAATTTATACTAGCACTTATTTCTGAAACTTGAGAATTACTTCCAATGAAGTAGGTGATTATTTTTAACTTTCAATGTATCATCAAGCAATTGCAGATTAAAAAATTCAACCATAGAGACAATAGAATAGCAATAGAGATCACAATGCACAAAGAGACAATATTTTTAACCTGGGAAAACCCACTAGGGGGAAAAATCCAACCAACCATTTCCTTAGAAAATCAATGCAACAAGAGATACATCAAAGTCAAACTAACCAATAATATGATAACTACAAGATTCCTCAATATTTCAATTCAAACTATACCAAAATCACCGCAAGAATCCTTTCCACAAACTCACTCTAGGTCTGTACAAGGGATGAATTTCGACCTCTTCTTTATCTTAAAATTTTAGACAAGTGACCAAATTTTACCACAAAAAAATCAGATTGGAAATTTCACACATGCTAGGATAATAGAAGGATCACATGTGTGAGGGTATCTTCTTGGACTCGACTTCTTCTTCTCCCTTCAGCTCGATCTTCTTCTTTTTGTCCTCCTTTGCTATAACAAATTAGAAATATACTTGATTGAAGAGAGACACAAATTGCTTGGAGTGGAGATCATGTGGTCTCTATTTAGACATATTGGAAGGGGTCGAATAGGTGCCTCTTGGGGAAGGGCCAACTTCATCACTGGCAGGCCAACTTGGGCATCTTGTGGTGTCTAGAATTCAAACTTAAATTTTCATTTTCCTGCTTTTGATAAGGTCATGAAGAACATGCCTTATAATTTTATTTATTTATTTTTATTTTGAATATAAAATCAATAAATATTTTCCTTTTTTTGGAAGCATGAATAACATGCTTCAAATAACTTTTCTTTTACAAATGTAATTTATATTTCATTATTACAAGTACAAATGAAACTTTATGAAGACCGATAATAACTACAAAATTCAATAGTAATAAGCACATAATCTTCATATTAGTAGAGAAAACATATCCATCAATATATTACAATAAACATTATATTACTTATCTATTATAAGATGATGATTGGGAAAATAACTCCATGGGATCATTGTTCCTCCTAGTCATTGATACCAACTCGTTTAGGTACCACCCTTGTGCCACACAATGAAACAAGGGTGATTTTATTGGATATTAATCTAGTTTTCCTTACTCAAGCCCATTTTTTAATCTTATAACTAGGGAATTTAAATTTCACCACATATTTGTAACAACAATCCTACTCACCAATGTCTCTTTCCTCCTTTAAAGTCTATCATAACACAAGTAATATGATCCCCTTTAGTTCTAAATAGTCCCTTGGTCTATCCAACTTCCCTCCAATGCTCCAATAGAGGCTAGCTAGGAAAAATCTAATGTTGGGAACCAAAGAATTTCAATTGTAATTCATCCATCACCTATAAAATCAATTATAATTTCCTCATACATTTATGGAAACAAAACTAGGGCAATTATTTCACCATTGGAACAATGGATTCTTAGCACCAACATATTAGCATACCTCACCATCAACTCTCACATGATAGAATGAATATTATTTTCCCCAAAGGTGAAATAAATCCCTTCCCAATCTTCGCATTAATATATGACTTTCATGGATACCACACGCCTCTCCATAACGCTTGGAAAATAACGTATGGAGCATAATAAAATGGGATACAAATTATTGGGATAAATACACTTGTAATTCTAGTAAAATATTACATTTATGACACTCCCTTACTTCCCCACTCATTGGTCCATTTCCCCCATGGTTCTCCTAGGGATATATAACCCCAAGAGCTCCTTACTAGCAATAACCAAGTGGGAAAATTACCACATACTTACCATATGAAATTTTACAACCCCACTAGCCTCTAACTTACCTTATCATATAATTATTAGAACCCCATAAAGTCTCATGAATTTCCTTAACCCTTGATGGTTACAACCCCAGTAACTTAGCACTAACTACTAAATCACTAATCTCTCTTAATCCCAATCCATATAACTCCCCTATCCCTAATTGACCTTAACCTTAAACCCTTGTAAACAAAACCTTCTAACCACTATAATTGTATAAAATACTGATCATTATATTTGTAATGGCCCCTAATTAGCCTTAAACTCAATCCCCTATAAAACCATATGCCCCAAATTATTTGTAATCACTATGATATTTCCATTCTGTTTGTAAGCATATTTTGGTATTTTATATTAATGAAATGAAGTGTTATTTCTGCTGCATATCTGTATTTATGGTTATATACGTGATTTGTTGCGTTCTTTTTTAAGTTTGGATTAGTAGTATACGAGCAATATGCTCTTTCTCTGTTTTTCTTTGCATGTCCCCAACGAGGTCGGGATATAAAGCGTTAAGGCTCAAATTGGTCGAACCTTTGCAAGAACAACCTCAAAAATCCCGACGGCCTCCAATGGTGGAAGAGAAGAAAGACGATGGGGCAATAGACCCTTTCAAAATATTGCTTGAAGAAGCCCTCGAGTAAAAAAGGAACGCTATTTTGGACAACTTTGCCCAGATCCTTCATTGACTACTGTCAGGCGGAAAGAGTCAATTTTGCAGACAAAACAAACCTCTCTAGAAGCTTAAGGCTTTCTAGTGACAAACAAGACAATTAAGAACAATCCTTCTCTAAATATGCATTTACCATATAAGAAATCAAGTGTTTAGATCCTACCTGTAGTCCAACGCTAGTTTGTAAGTAAGTCTAGCCTCGTCGATCCGGATGAGCTCCTCCTTCTCTACCGAAACTGCATTCACTAACAATCAAAATGATTAAATAAGCACCTGAATATCTCATAAAATAAAACATATTTAACATACAGGCCAAGGAGTATATGAAACAACTCATAAATAACAAATTGTTGAGAAGAATGGACTTATTTGTATTAATAGGAAACAAAAGAAACCATTACAACCTGAGCCTTGGTGTTGTGCAGGTCCTTCCCAGGGTCCAGCAAGAGTTCTTCTTTACTTTGATAAGCTCACCCACTTCCAAATGAAACAAGAAAGGATGGGAATCTCTCCTCACAAGTTTCTACAAGGAAGTCCTAATTCCAACAGCATCTACCCTTAGGAATATTCAGCTTTCAACCTCCCTCCTTCTGGCCCAATGCCTGTATTTATAGTGCTCTGGAAGTTAATCAGGTCCAACATCAATGGAATAAGCCCCTCTTTGGATGGGATAGCTCCCCTCTTGATGGGATAAGTTCCTCTTTCATAGGGATACATGAACCATCTGGAGGCGCTCAATACACGTCAAACAATCTTCTAGAATGCTCTAGAAATGACCACAAGTAACTTTTTTAAGATGA
>APFE030120311.1:4074-37606 GCA_000404065.3 Pinus taeda | reverse complement strand
ACTGCGTACCCAGAGATAAATAGATTTTTAAAGACTTTCTCTCTTTCTTGAAGTTTGACACGGAGAGCAGAGGTATGAGACTTGCCAAGGAGGATAGTATGACAGTTGATGGAGCCATACTAACTGCAAATAGTCATGGTGACAAATTTTAGTGTAACAACTACCCAAAGGTGATGTATCTTCTTCCAGTAGCTACTCTAAAAGTGCCGCGCCCCTTTAAGGTACAAGTTAACTTTGATATCCCCATATTTTAAGGTTAGATAAATGTGGACGCCATAGATAAATGGTTAAATATACTAGAAGGATATTTTTATTTTCATGATTTTTCCAGCCGGGAAAATATTACTTTCACACTTCTCAAATCCGCCCCCCACGTCAAGGACTGGTGGGAAACCTATTGTGAGAAGAAGGACGAAAGTACACTCTCACTATTTTTGGTCACATCCACATGGAATTTGTTTTGAGACACCATCTAGGAGCAGTACTAGCCTGTTGGGAGCTATGAGGATATATACATAAAGTGGACCACGCTACGGCAGGGAAGGGACCAAGACATGCCAGAGTTTACCAATGTTTTTCACACCCTTCACACGAAGTTGGGTATCAAGGATTCTAAGCGAAATTTGGTGCTCAAGTACCGCACTATCTACACAGATACATCCGAGACGAGATGGAGTTCTTGGACATCTCCTCTCTTGACACAACATATAGATATGCTGTTAAGATTGAGTAGAAGTTTAAATAAAAGAAGTGAGACTTTGGATTTGTGAATGAGAAGCAAGGGAAAGGCACCTGTAAACCGCAGAGCAAAGGACAAAGCCAAGGCAAGGTGACCAAGGACAAACCACCGAAGCTGCAAGCAAGAAAAACACCCCGAAGACAAAGAAGGACATAGGAAAATGGTGTGAGTTCCATAAGAGCTCCACTCACAATACAAGTGAGTGTTGGGCCAAGAAGTCACTGGTGGCCGAGTTGAAGGCTTCTGAATCAGACGTATGTTCTGACTTTGAGTCAGAACCTGACAAGGGGAATGACAAAAGGAAGCAGATCATTGATGCAGATCCGAGTGCCATCCTGGTGACCAACAAGATCCATAAGAATGAGGCTGAAGATCCAGAGGAGGGGGAATGCATCTTGCACTCATAGATGTGGGTGAAGGGTTCTCCGCTGCAGTTCATTATCGATGCGGGATCCAAAAAAACCTCATTTCAGCAGAGGTCATGAAGCGGTTGGGTCTACCAACTACAACACATCCATAATTGTACACCATCGGGTGGCTTCACCAAAGATGAGATCTTCGTGTCAGCCAGCAGCGCTGCCTTCCCTACAACATCAAGCCCTTCATGAATGAGGTACTGTATGATGTTGCTCTTGAAGTTTTTTATGTATTATTGTGACCACAATACTTGTGGAAGAGACATGCTATATATGAGTTTATACATTTCTCTGTTATTATTTCTTCGGGTAATAAGTTACACAGAATACCTAAGGTAGCCTCGCCTACCACCATCTCTTTGATCTCTACTAAGCAATGCAGTAAGGTCATCTCCCAGACTAGGAAGTTTGTTTTCTTTTTGATTTTCTCTCAAAGTAAGGGAATATCATAGCCACATCAATGGCCCTCGAGAAGGGTTCCTCCACGCAGTAGAAGCAGGTGGATACAGTCGTGGAAGAATATAGGGACATCTTCTCCTCACTGATAGGGGTACCCTTGCATTGTTAGGTCAAGTATTCGATCAATCCGATTCTCGGAGAACCTCTACCCAATGGGATGATATATCTTCGCTCCATTATGGAAAATAAAGAGATCAAGTGGAAAATCTAGGAGTTGCTGAAAAAGGGCACATCCGACCAAGGTCCTCGCCTTGTGGGAGCCCGATTGTATTTGTACAGAAGAAGGATGGGACCTGGAGGCTCTGCATTGATTATTTGGCACTAAAAAAAATCACTGTCAAGAACAGGTATCCAATCCCACTGATTGATGACCTTATTGACCAAATCAAGGTGGCCAAGTATTCTAGCAAGATCGATATGAAGTCTGGTTATCACCAGGTGCTAATAGAGCCCACAGATGTATGGAAGACTGCCTTCAAATCCAAGGAATGCTTTTTTGAATGGTTGGTTATGCCCTTCGAGTTGAAAAATGCCCCTGCTACTTTTATGAGGGTAATGGATGACAACTTGTGGCCCTTCACCAACTCATTCATGATTGTTTATCTTGACAACATCCTCATCTTCAACAAGAGTTGGGAAGAACACTTGAACACATTCAACAGGTCCTTCAAAATCTCCGACAACTCAAATTGTGTGCCAACTTTGAAAAATTCACCTTTTGCTTGAGCCAAGTCCAATATCTGGGTTACATCATAGATGACTGTGGCATGCATGTGGATCCGACTAAGATCCAAGTCATTTGGGATTGGCCAGCCCTGACCATTCTAACAAAGCTTCACAACTTTTTGGGCCTTACGAATTTTTATTGGAGTTTCATGTTAGGATTCTCCCATATCATCTGGCCTTTGAGTCAGATTACTAAGGAAGGGGTGAAAGCAACGTTTTTCCTTGCCCGAGTCCCGACAAAAGGCGTTCGTTGTGTTGAAGCACTGCCTCTACTCTGCACCAATACGCACATTGCCTTCCCTACAAGATCCATTTGAAATTGAGACATACACCTTTGACTATGCTATTGGTACAATCCTCACCCAACACGAGCATCCAATGGCTTATCATAGTGAGACAATTTCTGATACAATTCGTAAGTACCCCACCTATTATAAAGAGATGCATTCCATTGTGCAGGCTTGCCATAAATGGAAGCATTACATTCTGGGGAATGAGATGGTCATCAAAAGCGATCACCGACCTCTTTAGTTTATACAAACACAAGGGCAGTTGCAAAAAAATCACCATTAGAAGTGGTTTACATATCTTCAACATTAAATACGAAAATGGAAACACCAATCGTGTTGCAAATTGCCTCAGTCGACCCCAGTTGCAACACTGACTATTGTTCTCAAATCTTGTCGTTATGAGACCTCTAGATGCCCACACCTATTCAAAAATGATCCAGAGTTTGCCTCTAGATACCGTATGCTATTAGATGGAAAGCAAATTCCTGATTTCCACCTCTAGGATGCATTATTATGCTACTTAGGAAACCTTTGTGTTCCTTCAAGCGAGCATGCCAAGTTGAATTGGGAGGTGCACTATAGTTGGGTCACAGGACACTTTGGTGTGGAGAAAACTTTGACTAGATGTCGGGAAATATATCAGATCCTGCACTGCCTACGCCATCGCCAAGCCAACCATCAAGAAGCAAGGCCTGTACACTCCTCTGCCTACTCCCAATCAGTCGTGGGAATCCATCTCCATGTACTATATGTATGGCCTCCATTCTACCAAGCATGGTAATGACTGTGTATTTGTGGTCGTGGACAAATTTTCTAAGATGAATATATTGGCGGCCTCCAAGAAGAGTATCACAACAAAGGACACTTCGAAACTCTTTTTTGAATGAGTGTGGGTACATTTTGCGATCCCGTGAAACCATTATATCTGATCAGGATAACAGGTTCCTGAGCACATTATGGTCAAGCCTCTGGACACTATTGGACACCAAGCTCACCAAGTCGATTGCCTTCCATCCACTGACTAATGGCTAGACGAAGGCCGTCAATAGGATGTTAGTGCACATACTCCACATGTACAATTCCAAGCATCCACGAACATGGGATGAGAGTCGTGCATATGTGCACCAAAATTATAATAGAGCCCTCCATAGCTCAATTAATCACAATCCCTTGGAAGTGGGTCAAGGATTTCAACCATTGTGTCCAATTGATGTTCCCATGCCTCATGCGACTACACATACATAATCCACACATGTATTGTCCGATGATGATAAAGTGACTAGATTTATTGAACGCATCCAACACATCCGCCAATAGGTTAACGACATCCTAGAGAAGTCAAATGCCAAGTACAAGTAGCAACATGATCAACATCGGGTGCCACACAAATTTTAGGTGGGCGACAAAGTCTGGTTGCATTTGCAAAAAGAACACCTTACCAGAGTCCATTGGAAGCTCAAACCACTTTGATATGGTCTTTACACCATTACTAAGGTTGTGGGAGACAATTATTTTGAGCTCAACATTCCCCCATTCCTTGGCCCATACTCTGTTTTTCAATGTGGACCGCCTTCGACGATACTTCCCACCACTAATGGACACATTAGACATTGCAGAACAAATCACACCAATAGAGTTAAACCCAGATTGCATGGAACATGCCACAAATTATCGGATTATGGAAACACATACAAAAAAACTCACCAATAGAAGATCCAACTATATCAGATTTTCAAATCTGGGCAACTCCTACACCAAGGCAAATTGCTCACTAGGGACCAAGTTCAGCAGAAGTTTCCCCATTTCATGGAGGCAATCAACGTAATGGGAACCATTGCTTCCTAAGGGGGGAGGAATGATCCAGGTGGATCTTAGTGGCCACCCTACTATTCCACTTTGACCCCCACCACTGTCTCTTTCAATTTTTTAGTTTCCTTAATTGTAGCGTAATTTACTATTTTTGGTAGTTTTTGGGCCCTGAAATTCCGAAGCTGTTTTGAGGCCCTAAACGGTGTTTTTGCAAAAACTGAGGTAAATAATAATTAAATAATCATGTTTCCACTCTAAATTTGTATTCCTTGGATATATATTTTTAACGAGGTATTGTGCGTGTCAAACAAAGATTGCATTTCAATGTTACGGCCCCGGGAAGTTGATGTACCAATTTACCCAAACAAGGCCCATAGTTTTGGCGCTTCATCTCCTAGGGTTAGGTTTTTAGATGTTTAGGATTCTTCATTGTTTCTCAATAATAAATAGGCCTTCAAGCCTCATTGTAACATAGTTGAGAGACATGTATCTGCCACATCTCTTCTCAAAGATAAGCTACCATCGCCTGAGCTAGTTTATTTCCATTTTGTTTATAAGCATATTTCAACATTTGATATTAATGAAATGAAGTGTTATTTCCACCACATCTCTGTATTTATGGTTATATTTGTGATTTATTGCGTTCTTGTTTAAGTTTGGATTAGCCTTGTCCAATTTGCAAGGCACACCATGGGAAAACAAAGCACCCTTTCTCATATATAAGGCACACCATAGAAAATTTTTCATACTAATAGCATGCACCAAGAGAATATTGGAAGAGAGCATGTATAGAGAAGGGAAAAAAATTTGTTGCGGTTAGCCTTGTACCTAGACACACATTTTACATAAAATGCATGAGCGGCATAGAGAGATTGATGACATGGATGTTTGGACTATATACGAACCAAGAAATTTAGGAACTGCTCTTTGGGTTTTGCAATAAATGGTTGAAGTTCCTCGAGGCAAAAGTAGCCATGGATCACATCTATGGAATGCACTCATTGGGTGTACACCATCTAGCATGATTCCATCAATAACACATAAACCAAAATGATCCGTAAATGAGGGAATTATAGTCCACTCTGTTCAGTAAAAGAGATGTTTTACATAATTTAAGTACTTCTCTCTCTAAGCTATGTTCTTAGGCTTGGACACAATACTATATCTTTTGGAGGTTACTAGGCCTCTATATTCTACCTAGTCCAAGGATATTTATACTTTTTAAGGATAAAAATATTGTTCTCTATGCAACCTATGCCCTAAATTATCTAGTTGGTTCCTTCACTTACATAACCTACACACAAGAAGATAGATGACTATGCAATGTAAAGAAATATTAGTTCTCAATATTCAAATCAATGTTAGGTCTCCAAATCCATTTGAAATGGATTGTTATGTTCTTAGGATACTCCGAATGGTTGTAAGGCCTGCAATATGACAATGATTTCCCATTACTATATAATGTAACCTGCATCTGATAGTTAGCTAACAAGGAAATCATAATCAAGCCAATAAGAAAAAAATAAATTCACCAATTCTCAATGACTAAATTCACTATCATCGTAAATTGAGGGAGGCCCTAGAAATTGAAAAAAGACCCAATAATTTGAATAGAGATGATGGATGTAATATTAGTAGAAGTTGGGTCCCTGTACCGTCCTCCTAGTTTTTTAGGTTTCTTTTTGGCATTTATTTTGTTTGTTTGTTTATCTTTGTAGGTATTGGCGTCATTTTTATAATATTTGTTGTTGATTTATTCTTCATCAGAGATTATTTTCTTGATCCTTCATGTTTTTATTTTTTATTGTTTATTTTTTTAATTATTTTTTATATATATTTTATCATCCTATCGTTCTTAAATCCTTTTAGTATTTTTTTTATTGTTTAATGGGCCTCAACCCCATATTTTATTGTTGACCCTGTTATATAATATATATATAATATATATATTTCTTTGACTTGTGTATATATTTGTTTTATTTATTTATTTCTCCATTAATTATTTTTAATTTAATTTATTTTATTTCCATTAATTATTTTATTTATCAAATGATATTGTCTCAATTAGGGTCTTGACTCATTTTTATAATTTTGATTTCCCTTCTTGTTTAGAGTTTGGCTTTGATTTTTATTTTAATAAATTTTTGCAAGATCACTTACTATCCCTTGAGCATTTTTGTAGAAGTGTGGGGATGCAAGTCAATATCAATAAAATGAAAGTAATGGCCTTCTTTAAGAAAAGAAAACATAACCAGCATAAGTTCTACTTTGAAGGCAACATTCTGGAAGAAGTTGCGGTTTACAAATACCTCGGAATTGACTTCAACAAAAATCTAATTTGGAATGGTTGTAGAAAGAAAAGAACTTTGGGCGGGTTGGATAACATTTTATGCTTTTCAAAATAAGTGTAGAGAGGTAGAGTTATGGGACTGGAAAACCACTCAAACTCTTTTTGGGCTTCTAGTGATTCCAATGATTCTTTATGGTTGTGAACTATGGGCCAACAATACATCCGACATGCAATGGAGACAAATTGAGAAAATTCAGAAGCGTTTGGTTACAAACAAATTCAAGATTAAAAGTGCAATTCCTTATGCTATCTTGTTAAGTGAAACATGGGTTGCTCCTATTGAAGCAATTGCTATGGTGCGAGTCATAAGGTATTTAAAACAAATTGAGAAAATGGAAGAGGGTAGATGGCCTAAGGCTATCTTTAATGATAGATTGTGCAAGAGCAAAAAAAATTGGTTGCAACAAAATAACAAATGGTTTAATAAATGGGGTATTTGCTTGAACGCTTGTCCCTTAAACAACAAAGAGATAAAATATTTTGTTATGGAAAAGTTCCATAAGCATACTTAGGATAAGGAGCTAGGAAGAAAGAAAAATTACTATATTGAAGTGTTTAATCCCACTCATAGTCATCAACCAAAAGCATACATAGAGGCCAATATCTCTTGGAGAGCAAAAATTCTTATTTCTCAGTTAAGGACTAATTCTCATCAACTCCGTTGTGAAACAGGGTGTTGGAAAAGGCTAAAGGAAGTGTGGGAGGAAAGAGTATGCATTTTTTTTTTCTTCCGGAAAAATGGAAACAAAAAAAATTTTCATTTTAGAATGTGAGGCCTTCAAAGACAATAGGGAAAGTTATGCAGATATGCTAGCAGCTAGCTCTTGGGATAATCTATTTAGTGAGGGGTTTGTCGAGAAGTTGGGAGCATTTATTTTGAAGCTTCACAAAAAAGGGTCAAATACATCAAGCAGATGAAGAAGCAATCTGTGCCATAGTCTATCTTTAGCCTCGTGGACGTTAAAACAATTTCTTTCTTTTTTCAAAAACTAGCTATTTGATATAACAATTACTTATTAATATTTGTTTTTAATAAATTTATAATAAATAATATCATAATTAATATTATTTTTTCAAAAACTAGTAATATTGGTTTTAATAAATTAATTTAAATATTATTTTCAAAAAACTAGTCGTTTAATGCCGTACTTTTTAATATTTAAATAAATTAATAAACTAATATCATTATTTAAATATTATTTTTAAAAAACTAGTGATATTTAGTTTTAATAAATTAGTCGTTTTACAAATATAGTTGTTTTTCAAATATAGCCGTTATTTGAAATTATGTCTCTACATTGCTCTCTATTTAAGCCTTTGCCATGGTCTGCCTCTTCATCTGGTCCTGATGATGAACCACACTTTTTGGTTCGAAACACGTCAGCCAAAAGTTTATCTTATGTGATTTCTACCGAAAGACTTTGGTTAACTTTGTCTCTTGATTTTTATGATGGTTTTAAGGCTTATGATTTGAATGTAATTTTGAGTTGCAACTTCTCCTTAATAAGTGTGATTGGCCTCTTGGGTCTTTAACCTGCATGTTACTTGGTACAACCATTGAGCTATGTGTTAAAATCAACAATGCTTCCACTCTACAACAACCTATATTTATTCAAGTGAAAAAGAGCATAGAAGTATGACCAAAGATGTGTTTTCAATGATAGGTTGACTAGTCAATAGAGATAAAAGTAAATTCTTCAAATACAGATCTAGGTTGAAGGGAATATCTAAGTATCCTAGTTAGTTAATTAGAAGATGTTAGAATTGTGGTAAAGCATGACGTGACAAAATAGATCACAATTTGAATGATATTGAGTAGTGCAATGGATCCAATGAGTAGTTGACTAAAGGAAGGACTTGTTTGAGTGAAAGAGGGGATGTCTACTTAGCTTTAACATGTGCACAATTAGATCATGAGGGGTGGTTTATCAACTCAAGATAATATTATCATTTGACACCCTAGGAGGAGTGTTTTACGAGTACAAAGAATATGATGGAGGGGATGTCTACCTAGGGGATGACTCAACAACTAGAATAGTAGAATGAGGTCCATTTCAACAAATTTTTAAAAATGGTCATAATATGAATTTTCCAAGTGCGTTACACATTCCAAGTTTGGATATGGAGATATAGTTGCGCATACTATATTTGAGAAGGATACATGTAAAATGGATTGTGGTATGATGGTATTGATGGGAGGAGTTCAAATTGGGACATCATATAAGATATTCGGAGATGTTGACCCAATTGGATGTAGTAGTGCAATCATTTCTGAAACTAATATGTCAACTTCTTGTCAAGTCAATAAGACCATGTTGTGGCATTAGAGGATGTGACACCTTAGGGAAAAGGACTTTGAGATATTAAATGTAAAGGTATGGTTGAATATTTTCCTGAAAAATTTATAGAAGTCGAGTTCTATGAACATTATATGGGAAGTAGAATCATGTTAAAATCCCATTTTCTACTAAAAAGGAAAAGGGGATCCTATATCTAGTTCATAATTATTTATTTGGGCCAATATCGATACAAGCACTAGGTGTATCTCTATATTATGTTTTTTCTTCATTGATGATTTCTCCAGATGTGGTTGTATTTCCTAAGAAATAAGCCTAATATTTTCAATAAATTTCACTAGTTCAAATTTCTTGTGGAAAAATATATAGATAGGAAGATAAAGATGTTGAAAATTCTTAAGAAAGGTGAATTATATGGTAAATTAAGTAATTTTGCAAATAACATCTGGTAGTATGTCAAACAACTACTCCATATACCACTCAACATAATGGATTCACTGAGATAATGAACGCGATGTTGATGGAAAAGACAAGGAGCATGCTCAATGGTGAAAAATTGGCACAAGAATTCTTGGTGGAGGCAATCGACATTGTGTGTTACTTGGTAAATAAGTTTCCTTTATCAACATTGGTCAACAAGAGTTGATAGGAAGTATAGTTTGGTAAAAATCCATCACTCACACATTTGAGAGATTTTAGATATGAGGCTTTTGCCCATGCTCCAAAGGCAAAAAAGGATAAACCTAAATAAAATGGCATTCAAGTGTATTTTCATCAGTTACAAGGATGGAATGAAAGGATATAAACTATGGGTCCTGGTGACAAGGAAAATAATATATAGTCAAGATGTAACTTCAAGTAATTATGTGTACTTTTAGGATTGAAGAGGCTTCAAAGGAGGAGGAACAAAAAAAGTTGATGTTTGGTTTAGAGAATGAGGAAAGCGATTTAGATAAGTTTACTAAATTATATGAAAAGGTGGAACCATAAGATTCAATATCGATGAGGTAAGGTGAAGTAGGGAAACAACCTCAAAGGTATAATTTATAGTATTCTTTTTGTTGGGTATGTTTCATATTCTTTGCATAACTAATTGGACCAAGTGTAATGAGGGGTTACATGAGGAGGGGAAACCCCTCTTGTTCACATGGGTTGTGGTGGGGGAGATGGAGGGGGGGAGTCAAGGGAGAGCAAAGCCCCCTCCCATATTCAAGAGGTTTAGGATAACACCCTTGAAACAAATTTTGGTTAGTTTTTTTGCCTCCTTTTTTAGTACTTTTTTGCACACAATTATCAATTTTAGTGGTTTTGTGGTGCATGGTGGTTCAACTCATCAGTTTGTAATTTTGTTTAATGAAATATAATTTCATTCTAATCTAGGGTAAATGGATTTCCAGTTTTTGGATTCCATGGGATATACATATTATGTTGTAATACTATAAATAAAACATATATTGAAAAATATTTCTGTTTTTCCTAGTTTGAGTTTTCATGGTAAAATCTCTATGTTAACGTGTGCGTGTGTGTGTTCGATTGTATATTATTTGATTTTTATTAGGAATATGTTTGAAACAATTAAATCTACAAGGTTAAAAACTACATTTGGTATCAAAGTAGTTTTAGCTTCAAGGAGACACTTTTGTGGCAAAGGGGTTTAATGCAGGCCTATGGTATACCTTGTTATAGTGTGAGATATGTGGAATCAAACATTTTGGTGAAAAAAATGGTGAAGTGTTCAAAAACAAAGATCAAGAAATTCTATGGGAAGATTGGATATGGAAGCTCAAAATGGAAGAAATTTTGGTGGACAAATATCAGTAGATCGTTGTGGATCCTGTGTTACATTGATGGGGATGTCAATAGAAAATGGTATTAAGTTGGGTTGAAAGGTAAAGAGAATAATATAGTTTCATCTCTAATTATTAATGTTACTAAATGTATAAGGATAATCTTTATATCAATCGATGTCCCTGGTGAAAAAGTTGTACTTATAGGAAAATATGTAACCTGAGGATGAAGGATGGAGACTCAATGAAAATGCATATGAATGCATTCAATGTTGTGGAAAGTTATCTATTATATATTGATATTAAGAATTCAGATGAAGATAAGTGCATTACTTTATTATTTCCTTTATCATAATTATGGGATATTTTAGTTGATGCCATAGGAAATAATGCAACTTTTTTAAGTTTCAATGAAATAGTCTCATCCTTGTTATTGGAGGAGATGAGATAGAAAAACATGGAATTTCATAACACAAATAACTTATTTGTATGAGGTGTTGAAATTTGGGAGCTCAGGGAGAAATTCCTCCATTGGGAAGCCTTCCTCATCTAGTGAAGGCCCTACTAGCCCATGGAAGAATTTAATTTTCACAAGGGAAAATATTATTTTTAATGTGAAACCCACATGTGCACAAAAGTACAAGTCAGCCTGGGCAAGGAAAAACCACCTCACAAACCTCATTTAAATACATGTCATGTCACATCATTTAGAGACATAACATCGCACACATCTCTTCTCTTGATTGGTTCATACTACATATGCAATTGTAGGTCAAATCTCAGACGTGCGAAGGGAAGGGAGAATTTTCTATTTGGTTTATGTACTTTTTGATGGGACAACATTGACTAACTTTGAATTCACTTTTAGTTGGGTTCATTTGACTTGGAATTTATGATTTTTTTTTATGATTTGCAAGGTCGAATTGATTGGGAATGAGACCAAACATTTCTGGGCTAGTTGACCAAATTTGATTGTAGATGTTGGTTGAGTTTGACCGCAGATCTATTGAAGGTTGACTACAAGTGTTATATCTCCTTTAACCGAGTTTTTTTATGGCTAATTTGACTATCATAAGAAGGCCAAATATTTTGATTGGTTGACCAAGCTCTCTGGAGGTAGATTTGACCATTGACCAAGACTGGTTCTTCTATTGTTGACTTTGACCAAAATTTGCAAATTTGAATTTTGACCAAATTTGACCTTTTGGGCTTGTCTTTGATTGGATATTGGATTGATATTTGGGATAGTCAAGGCTTGACCTTTGACTCTTTGTTAATGAAATTGAACATTGTATCTCATTACTGAACATTTGATCATTACAGTCTAATAAAAGAAGAACCTGGAAAGGGTTTTTATGTTGTATTTGACCAAATACTATGTCTTTATTGTTCTTGGATGTCTTATATTGTACATTTGACTTACTATTCTATCCACAATTGCTTATTATTTATGGAAGATTCAATTATATTGAAAATTGATTGCTAATTGAAGAAGAATTGGAATAAGTTATTGTGTTAAGCATTGAACTTTAGAAAATTAACAAGAGGATGCTCTCGTAATAGAAATACAAGTAATTCCTTAAGTGGGAGATCTAAATATGCAGGAAATTTTGTAAAGGTATGTTTAAGATATGGAGAATAAGGGCATTACAAGAAATATTATATATCCAAAATTGTTAAGAAAGGGAAGGGATATGATGATGCTCCTTCTACATAAGTAAAAACCTCCTCAGATGAAGGAGGGAATGAGTACATGGATTCTTAAAGTACACATGTAGATTATGAAGCATGGTTGGTCAACTTAGGTGCATCCTTTCATATGAATCCTCATAGGGAGTGGTTTTGTGAGCATGAAAGATATGATGACACTGATGTTTTCCTAAGAGATGACTCAATAACTAGAATTAAGAAAAGATGAAGCTCATGGTTAGAAGGACTAGAACAATCAGTGTTTCACACATCCCATGATTGGCCATAAATTTGATTTTTGTAAGCAAGAAGAATGATGAACATGTAAAAATAGTATTGGAAAATGATACCTGTAGGACAATTCAAAGAGAATTGCTATTGATGAGAGGAGGTTATATTGAAATTCTATATTGAATACTAGGAAGCATTATTAGATATGGGCGCAATAGTTCTTTAGAGTGAAGCAAAAGAAGGAAAAACTCCTACAATATCAAGATAAATGACTATGTTGTGGCATCAAAGACTGGTAAATACTGGAGAGAAGGGCCTTTCATTACTACAATATAATGATATAATAGAGGGTATGTCTAATTTCTCTCTAGAATTTGATTTTTCTGAACATCACTTATATGGGAAGTAGAATTGGGTAACATTATACTTTGGTTCTACGAGTGTAAAGGGAATGTTACAACTAGTGCACAATGGTGCATTTGGACCTATGCCGATTCACCCACAAAATAAATATTTGTACTATGTCTCATTTAATTATGAATTATCAAGGAATACATGGATTTACTTTCTCAAGAAGAAACTTATAAAAGTCTTTTAAATATTTAAAGAGTGTAAGTTTCTTATGGAAAATCATATAGAGAAGAAAATTAAGGTGTTGAGGATAGGTAATGGTGGAGAATTTTGTGGGAATGAACTTGAATAATTTTGTAAGAAGTTTGATATAATAAAGAAAAATACTACTCCATACAAACCTCAATGGAATTAAGTTGCATAAAGGATGAACAAGATGTTGAGATAAAAATCAAGGATAATTCTCAATGGTGATGGGTTAGGATAGGAATTCTGGGTAGAGGCAGTGGAAAATTCTTGTTAACTATTAAATAAATCACTTTCATTAATGTTGGATGACAAGACTCCACATGAGGTATGGACTAGCAAGAAACCATTCCTTAAAAATCTCAATATATTTGGCTATGATGCTTATATATGCTTTCCAAAGGAAAATGGGAATAAGCTAGAAAGAAACCTAAAAAGTGTATCTTTATTGGATGTAAAGATGGGCTGAAAGGTTATAAGCTTGGAACCCAGAAAATAATATGGTTGTGTATATTCAAGATGTGGTATCTAAAGATTTAAAAAAAAAAAAAAAAGTCCTACCAAGTGAGAAAGAACCAGATAAGATATAGACTTAGTTGAAGGATAATGAATTAGATTATACAAAATAATAGGAACCAAAATTAAGAATAACCACATACTCTGGTATTGAGTGTAGAAATTAATAGAAATTTTCTACTACAAATGAATCAAACTGAAATCAAGAGATTACAAATTTCCTCTATTATTTTGCAGAATGGAAATCACAATTTAGAAACACATGCAATGACATGCAACCATCAAAACCACAAGAACACGATTTACAGGGGAGCCCAACTAGGAAAAATCCCTTCATTTCTTTTCATTAATTGAATTAGAATGGGAAACTATTAAAATGTCTTACTTTAATCCTAAAGCACACCCTACATTATAAACCTGTTCTCCAATTGGTTGTCTTGCTTTGGCCAACACTTAGCCCCTTCGTTTCTTTTCATTAATTGAATTAGAATGGGAAACGATTAAAATGTCTTGCTTCAATCCTGAAGCACTCTACACTGTAAACATGTTCTCCTATTGATTGTCCTGCTTTGGCCAACAGTTAGCCAATTCAAGGCTCCATCTTGCTCCTATTTCCTTGTGAAATCCTTGAGGAAATTAGCTCCTAAAAGATAGGAATTTCCTCCAATTTTCTTGCACAGCTCCCAAGGAATGATTCACCTGCTTAACTTCCAAGCATGTACACTCAACTAGTATAATTGATAATTACAGTGTGCCTTTTCCTCCACTCTAGCTAGGCAATTCAAATTCCATGCACGTCTAGCATATTTTTAGATGTCTGACTAGTTTGATTGAGAGATCGCTAAGTTAACAACAATTCTACTACTCAACTGACCTTTAATTGAATCAAATAGCTACTTAAAATCAATTAACCGAGTTAAACTAAAAATAGTTGAACTAGATTGCTAAATTTTATCAATCACTACATGCACAACTCTACTTCTAGCATATAACTCAAATTTACTGAGCTAACTAGTATACAAGGCCATGTCACACAAGTTAACTGCAATCCAAGTCATCATGATGACGTGGAAAATAAAATTGCTCAATTTGAATAAGGTAAAAGTCAAATTGAGTCTTTATTGCTACAATTTATAACACTCCCTCTTAGTAAGAAAGGGCTTGTTCATCACCCCTATCTTGCACTTGTGAAATTTGAATTTTCCTCTTGACAATGCCTTTGTCAAGATATTTGCATCCTACTCCTTAGTTGGAATGTATTGTAACATCACGATTATTCTCTCAACATAATCCCATAAGTGATGGCACCTTCCTCCAGCTTTCTGTGAACAAGCTACATATCCTTGGGAATCTTTTCTTCCTTTCAATTTATTCCTCTAGAAAAAAGTCGTGATTATTCCTGAGAACAAGTTGCTCATAATATTCCAAGAGTGGAGCTTCCTCTTGACTGCTTATACATGATGCAAATGAATCCCATGAATTTGATAGTCCATTGAGTGCTGAAATCACAAGTTCTTTGTCAGACACAATTTCATCAATAAATTGTAGTAGATCTCTCGGTTAATATACCCTCACAAATTATAAAGACACTATATCATTATTTGACATTCTAATACCACGAAGCTCATTTATCAAACCTAAGACTTGGCCAATATTGTTGATGGTATATAGACCAATTATGGCATCACGCATCTTCTTTGTAGTGTCATTCTTTGAGATGTGTGGAATTAGACGATCCTTGATGGAGTCCAAAATTATTCTCATGGAAGTGATGTCATATTTCTTGTACTTCTTCTTTCCTACTTCATCTGTAGGTTCAATTATTTTGCATTTGCACAATTTCCAAAATATCTTCCCTTGTGAGAATTAGATCTATTCTTATCTTCCAATATCTAAAGTTAGTAGCCCCTTCCAACTTGTTCTCTGATTTCATAGAAGCCATGGATTCAACTTTATTGTATATATGGGGTTTTTTCAAAGTGATCTCAAGGTAAACCTTCTTCAACAATTATCTTTGTGCTCTTTCCTTCACAAATGATGAGCCTCGACATTGCAACAAGAATGCTGCAACTCCCAAGGCTACCGACTTTAATTATCAACGCGGGGTTCATACAAACTTAAGAGGTATCGACACTATATGTGCAACATACAATGTTTCCTTCCTTTGCTGTCATGAGAGAAAAGAAATTCTGCCTATTTTTAGGAATGAAAGTCTGAATTTAAAAATGCTTGTAAAGTAACATGAAATCCGCTATCTACTTATTAACACACTTTGCTTCCAAAAGAACCCTATTTGTCACATGTGATGTTTTAACTAATCTAAGCATGAAATCTAATCTAGAGAGTACTAACTGTTGTGTGCATGTGTAAATATAAAAGAACTCATTTTTTTAATCTTTTTGCTTTATAAATGCAAATGCTAATCATTCCTTGATCTTTGGCAGGGGAGACAGGAGTGGAGGAAGAGGGGTACAATGATTTTGATGGCTTGGAGGTCAAGTAGGGGCCTAATCCTAGCTTCAATGATTATTTTTCTCAATTCGGACTCAAAACAGGCTGCTACAAGATTTCCTACAGGATGTACTAGTCCTCATACATGATCCCCTAGTTCTCCTACAGGATCCCCTGTTTTACTACAAGATGTTACAGATTTACTATATGAAAGTATAATTCATCAAATGACCAAGAAAATCAAATCCAAATTGGATAGGAATTTTTTTTAATTGACTAGGATATCTTAGGGCCCCATTCCTAGTGTAATCACTCAAAAATACCTCTGTTAACCCATGCTAAAAAGTAGCAGAAAATTACTAGTCAAAAATCTAGAAATTCGAGAACTAGTGAGCTAGAAAATCTATAAAATGCCTAACCTAATCAAGTGCAAATGCAATGGGGTGATTTTTGTTATGATTTTTTTTTGTTTTTGTGATCTAATGCATGTGGAACCAACTTGATTGAAGCTCGTTAGCATGCTCTAAAAAATAGCAGAAATTTACAGTTCTTTGCCACAAAGGAGTTCCATAAATTTAGATTTGGGAATAAGAAAGCTAATCCAAGTAGCTCAATGATTACTATTACCTTCCAAATATTTTCCAAGGATGAAATGATTTTTGTGATCCTGCAAAAGAACTTACATCAACCATTTAACCCAATCCTACAACAAGAAATCATTAATACTAAATGCAGAAATAGAAAGAAATAAAAACAAGAGATGGATGTGAATAAGAAGTGAAAAGAAGGAAAGAAAATGATAGAAAATGGCTCTGAGGCTCCTGGGATGGACAATCCAAAGGAAACTCAGATACCTATGGAGGAGAACAATATTTAGAAGCTGAACATGACACCAATCTTCATTATTTTCATCAAGACAATTACATCCATGCAAGAAAATACAATGGAGCTGCAGAAATACGAGTTCTCTCCACAAGAACACTAATGAAAATCTCCCCCTAGAGGAAAATTAGACTTGGTACTTACACAAAATTATTAGGAATCATTCCCCATGAATGGAGGAAGCTTTCCCGATCCAAATCCCTTGATTAGTTGATCTGGTGCCCAACACTAGGAATCTGCATTAAGTGGTAGGGAACACACTCCTAGATTTTCTCAATCATTGGAGTTCCACAATTTGTGCCATAATTCCATAATATATTGTTGATTTATTATTTAACGTGTGTGTGTGTGTGTGTTCCATTGTATATTATTTGATTTTTATTAGGAATATGTTTGAAACAATTAAATCTACAAGGTTAAAAACTACGTTTGGTATCAAAGTAGTTTTAGCTTCAAGGAGACACTTCTGTGGCAAAGGGGTTTAATGCAGGCCTATGGTATACCTTTTTATAGTGTGAGATATGTGGAATCAAACATTTTGGTGAAAAAAATGGTGAAGTGTTCAAAAACAAAGATCAAGAAATTCTATGGGAAGATTGGATATGGAAGCTCAAAATGGAAGAACTTTTGGTGGACAAATATCAGTAGATCGTTGTGGATCCTGTGTTACATTGATGGGGATGTCAATAGAAAATGGTATTAAGTTGGGTTGAAAGGTAAAGAAAATAATATAGTTTCATATCTAATTATTAATGTTACTAAATGTATAAGGATAATCTTTATATCAATCGATGTCCCTGGTGAAAAAATTGTACTTATAGGAAAATATGTAACCTGAGGATGAAGGATGGAGACTCAATGAAAATGCATATGAATGCATTCAATGTTGTGGAAAGTTATCTATTATATATTGATATTAAGAATTCAGATGAAGATAAGTGCATTACTTTATTATTTCCTTTATCATAATTATGGGATATTTTAGTTGATGCCATAGGAAATAATGCAACTTTTTTAAGTTTCAATGAAATAGTCTCATCCTTGTTATTGGAGGAGATGAGATAGAAAAACATGGAAATTCATAACAAAAATACCTTATTTGTATGAGGTGTTGAAATTTGGGAGCTCAGGGAGAAATTCCTCCATTGGGAAGCCTTCCTCATCTAGTGAACGCCCTACTAGCCCATGGAAGAATTTAATTTTCACAAGGGAAAATATTATTTTTAATGTGAAACCCACATGTGCACAAAAGTACAAGTAAGCCTGGGCAAGGAAAAACCACCTCACAAACCTCATTTAAATACATGTCATGTCACATCATTTAGAGACATAACATCGCACACATCTCTTCTCTTGATTGGTTCATACTACATATGCAATTGTAGGTCAAATCTCAGACGTGCGAAGGGAAGGGAGAATTTTCTATTTGGTTTATGTACTTTTTGATGAGACAACATTGACTAACTTTGACTTCACTTTTAGTTGGGTTCATTTGACTTGGAATTTCTGATTTTTTTTTTATGATTTGCAAGGTCGAATTGATTGGGAATGAGACCAAACATTTATGGGCTAGTTGACCAAATTTGATTGTAGACGTTGGCTGAGTTTGACCGCAGATCTATTGAAGGTTGACTACAAGTGTTATATCTCCTTTAACCGAGTTTTTTATGGCTAATTTGACTATCATAAGAAGGCCAAATATTTTGATTGGTTGACCAAGCTCTCTGGAGGTAGATTTGACCATTGACCAAGACTGGTTCTTCTATTGTTGACTTTGACCAAAATTTGCAAATTTGAATTTTGACCAAAGTTGACCTTTTGGGCTTGTATCTGATTGGATATTGGATTGATATTTGGGATAGTCAAGGCTTGACCTTTGACTCTTTGTTAATGAACTTGAACATTGTATCTCATTACTGAACATTTGATCATTACAGTCTAATAAAAGAAGAACTTGGAAAGGGTTTTTATGTTGTATTTGACCAAATACTATGTCTTTATTGTTCTTGGATGTCTTATATTGTACCTTTGACTTACTATTCTATCTACAATTGCTTATTATTTATGGAAGATTCAATTATATTGAAAATTGATTGCTAATTGAAGAAGAATTGGAATAAGTGATTGCGTTAAGCATTGAACTTTAGAAAATTAACAAGAGGATGCTCTCGTAATAGAAATACAAGTATGTCCTTAAGTGGGAGATCTAAATATGCAGGAAATTTTGTAAATGTATGTTTAAGATATGGAGAATAAGGGCATTACAAGAAATATTATATATCCAAAATTGTTAAGAAAGGGAAGGGATATGATGATGCTCCTTCTACATAAGTAAAAACCTCCTCAGATGAAGGAGGGAATGAGTACATGGATTCTTAAAGTACACATGTAGATTATGAAGCATGGTTGGTCAACTTAGGTGCATCCTTTCATATGAATCCTCATAGGGAGTGGTTTTGTGAGCATGAAAGATATGATGACACTGATGTTTTCCTAAGAGATGACTCAATAACTAGAATTAAGAAAAGATGAAGCTCATGGTTAGAAGGACTAGAACAATCAGTGTTTCACACATCCCATGATTGGCCATAAATTTGATTTTTGTAAGCAAGAAGAATGATGAACATGTAAAAATAGTATTGGAAAATGATACCTGTAGGACAATTCAAAGAGAATTGCTATTGATGAGAGGAGGTTATATTGAAATTCTATATTGAATACTAGGAAGCATTATTAGATATGGGCGCAATAGTTCTTTAGAGTGAAGCAAAAGAAGGAAAAACTCCTACAATATCAAGATAAATGACTATGTTGTGGCATCAAAGACTGGTAAATACTGGAGAGAAGGGCCTTTCATTACTACAATATAATGATATAATAGAGGGTATGTCTAATTTCTCTCTAGAATTTGATTTTTCTGAACATCACTTATATGGGAAGTAGAATTGGGTAACATTCTCCTTTGGTTCTACGAGTGTAAAGGGAATGTTACAACTAGTGCACAATGGTGCATTTGGACCTATGCCGATTCACCCACAAAATAAATATTTGTACTATGTCTCATTTAAATATGAATTATCAAGGAATACATGGATTTACTTTCTCAAGAAGAAAATAAAAGTCTTTTAAATATTTAAAGAGTGTAAGTTTCTTATGGAAAATAATATAGAGAAGAAAATTAAGGTGTTGAGGATAGGTAATGGTGGAGAATTTTGTGGGAATGAACTTGAATAATTTTGTAAGAAGTTTGATATAATAAAGAAAAATACTACTCCATACAAACCTCAATGGAATTAAGTTGCATAAAGGATGAACAAAATGTTGAGATAAAAATCAAGGATAATTCTCAATGGTGATGGGTTAGGATAGGAATTCTGGGTAGAGGCAGTGGAAAATTATTGTTAACTATTAAATAAATCACTTTCATTAATGTTGGATGACAAGAATCCACATGAGGTATGGACTGGCAAGAAACCCTTCCTTAAAAATCTCAATATATTTGGCTATGATGCTTATATATGCTTGCCAAAGGAAAATGGGAATAAGCTAGAAAGAAACCTAAAAAGTGTATCTTTATTGGATGTAAAGATGGGCTGAAAGGTTATAAGCTTGGAACCCAGAAAATAATATGGTTGTGTATATTCAAGATGTGGTATCTAAAGATTTTTTTTTTCAAAAAAAAGTCCTACCAAGTGAGAAAGAACCAGATAAGATATAGACTGAGTTGAAGGATAATGAATTAGATTATACAAAATAATAGGAACCAAAATAAGAATAACCACATACTCTGGTATTGAGTGTAGAAATTAATAGAAATTTTCTACTACAAATGAAATCAAACTGAAATCAAGAGATTACAAATTTCCTCTATTATTTTGCAGAATGGAAATCACAATTTAGAAACACATGCAATGACATGCAACCATCAAAACCACAAGAACACGATTTACAGGGGAGCCCAACTAGGAAAAATCCCTTCGTTTCTTTTCATTAATTGAATTAGAATGGGAAACAATTAAAATGTCTTACTTTAATCCTAAAGCACACCCTACGTTGTAAACCTGTTCTCCTATTGGTTGTCCTGCTTTGGCCAACACTTAGCCCCTTCGTTTCTTTTCATTAATTTAATTAGAATGGGAAACGATTAAAATGTCTTGCTTCAATCCTGAAGCACTCTACACTGTAAACATGTTCTCCTATTGATTGTCCTGCTTTGGCCAACAGTTAGCCAATTCAAGGCTCCATCTTGCTCCTATTTCCTTGTGAAATCCTTGAGGAAATTAGCTCCTAAAAGATAGGAATTTCCTCCAATTTTCTTGCACAGCTCCCAAGGAATGATTCACCTGCTTAACTTCCAAGTATGTACACTCAACTAGTATAATTGATAATTACAATGTGCCTTTTCCTCCACTCTAGCTAGGCAATTCGAATTCCATGCACGTCTAGCATATTTTTAGATGTCTGACTAGTTTGACTGAGAGATCACTAAGTTAACAACAATTCTACTACTCAACTCACCTTTAATTGAATCAAATAGCTACTTAAAATCAATTAACCGAGTTAAACTAAAAATAGTTGAACTAGATTGCTAAATTTTATCAATCACTACATGCACAACTCTACTTCTAGCATATAACTCAAATTTACTAAGCTAACTAGTATACAAGGCCATGTCACACAAGTTAACTGCAATCCAAGTCATCATGATGATGTGGAAAATAAAATTGCTCAATTTGAATAAGGTAAAAGTCAAATTTAGTCTTATTGCTACAATTTATAACACTCCCTCTTAGTAAGAAAGGGCTTGTTCATCACCCCTATCTTGCACTTGTGAAATTTTAATTTTCCTCTTGACAGTGCCTTTGCTAAGATATTTGCATCCTACTCCTTAGTTGGAATGTATTGTAACATCACGATTATTCTCTGGACATAATCCCATAAGTGATGGCACCTTCCTCTAGCTTTCTGTGAACAAGCTACATATGCTTGGGAATCTTCTTCTTCCTTTGAATTTATTCCTCTAGAAAAAAGTCGTGATTATTCCTGAGAACAATTTGCTCATAATATTCCAAGAGTGGAGCTTCCTTTCGACTGCTTATACATGATGCAAATGAATCCCATGAATTTGATAGTCCATTGAGTGCTGATATCACAAGTTCTTTGTCAGACACAATTTCATCAATAAATTGTAGTAGATCTCTCGGTTAATATACCGTCACAAATTATTAAGCCATTGTATCATTATTTGACATTTTAATACCACGAAGCTCATTTATCAAACCTAAGACTTGGCCAATATTGTTGATGGTATATAGACCATTTATGGAATCACGCATCTTCTTTGTAGTGTCATTCTTTGAGATGTGTGGAATTAGACAATCCTTGATGGAGTCCAGAATTATTCTCATGGAAGTGATGTCATATTTCTTGTACTTCTTCTTTCCTACTTCATCTGTAGGTTCAATTATTTTGCATTTGCACAATTTCCAAAATATCTTCCCTTGTGAGAATTAGATCTATTCTTATCTTCCAATATCTAAAGTTAGTAGCCCCTTCCAACTTGTTCTCTGATTTCATAGAAGCCATGGATTCAACTTTATTGTATATATGGGTTTTTTTCAAAGTGATCTCAAGGTAAACCTTCTTCAACAATTATCTTTGTGGTCTTTCCTTCACAAGTGATGAGCCTCGACATTGCAACAAGAATGCTGCAACTCCCAAGGCTACCGACTTTAATTATCAACGCGGGGTTCATACAAACTTAAGAGGTATCGACACTATATGTGCAACATACAATGTTTCCTTCCTTTGCTGTCATGAGAGAAAAGAAATTCTGCCTATTTTTAGGAATGAAAGTCTGAATTTAAAAATGCTTGTAAAGTAACATGAAATCCGCTATCTACTTATTAACACACTTTGCTTCCAAAAGAACCCTATTTGTCACATGTGATGTTTTAACTAATCTAAGCATGAAATCTAATCTAGAGAGTACTAACTGTTGTGTGCATGTGTAAATATAAAAGAACTCATTTTTTTAATCTTTTTGCTTTATAAATGCAAATGCTAATCATTCCTTGATCTTTGGCAGGGGAGACAGGAGTGGAGGAAGAGGGGTACAATGATTTTGATGGCTTGGAGGTCAAGTAGGGGCCTAATCCTAGCTTCAATGATTATTTTTCTCAATTCGGACTCAAAACAGGCTGCTACAAGATTTCCTACAGGATGTACTAGTCCTCATACATGATCCCCTAGTTCTCCTACAGGATCCCCTGTTTTACTACAAGATGTTACAGATTTACTATATGAAAGTATAATTCATCAAATGACCAAGAAAATCAAATCCAAATTGGATAGGAATTTTTTTTAATTGACTAGGATATCTTAGGGCCCCATTCCTAGTGTAATCACTCAAAAATACCTCTGTTAACCCATGCTAAAAAGTAGCAGAAAATTACTAGTCAAAAATCTAGAAATTCGAGAACTAGTGAGCTAGAAAATCTATAAAATGCCTAACCTAATCAAGTGCAAATGCAATGGGGTGATTTTTGTTATGATTTTTTTTTGTTTTTGTGATCTAATGCATGTGGAACCAACTTGATTGAAGCTCGTTAGCATGCTCTAAAAAATAGCAGAAATTTACAGTTCTTTGCCACAAAGGAGTTCCATAAATCTAGATTTGGGAATAAGAAAGCTAATCCAAGTAGCTCAATGATTACTATTACCTTCCAAATATTTTCCAAGGATGAAATGATTTTTGTGATCCTGCAAAAGAACTTACATCAACCATTTAACCCAATCCTACAACAAGAAATCATTAATACTAAATGCAGTAATAGAAAGAAATAAAAACAAGAGATGGATGTGAATAAGAAGTGAAAAGAAGGAAAGAAAATGATACAAAAGGGCTCTGAGGCTCCTGGGATGGAAAATCCAAAGGAAACTCAGATACCTATGGAGGAGAACAATATTTAGAAGCTGAACTTGACACCAATCTTCATTATTTTCATCAAGACAATTACATCCATGCAAGAAAATACAATGGAGCTGCAGAAATACGAGTTCTCTCCACAAGGACACTAATGAAAATCTCCCCCTAGAGGAAAAATAGACTTGGTACTTACATAAAATTATTAGGAATCATTCCCCATGAATGGAGGAAGCTTTCCCGACCCAAATCCCTTGATTAGTTGATCTGGTGCCCAACACTAGGAATCTGCATTAAATGGTAGGGAACACACTCCTAGATTTTCTCAATCATTGGAGTTCCACAATTTGTGCCATAATTCCATAATATATTGTTGATTTATTATTTAATAGTGATCATACTATAGTAGGGAGAAAGTCCCTAAATTATCTTCTCCTCCAAATCATCATAATCTGCCCAATATTCTCATAATATTCCACAAAAATAAATAATATTAGGCACAAATATGCAATTATTCATAAACCTTCCTAATCAATATATTGAAGTTAAAAATACATTATCTAATGCAAAAAGATAGGTTTAATGTGATGAAGGATGGTCATAGGCCTAAATTTATGTTTAATTTAAAGGCATGGGCCTTAATTTATGTCTAATTTAGAGGCTCATCCCAAAGCCCTGATACCATGCTAAGTTTTCTAGTGCAAATCAAACTATCACTTATTTAAGAAACTTAAGAATTAATTCCAATGAACTAGATGATTATTTTTCACTTTCAATGTATCATCAAGAAATTACACATTAAAAAATTCAACCATAGAGACAATAACATAGCAACAAAGATCGCAATGCACAAAGAGACAAGATTTTTACCCTCAGAAAACCCACTAGGGGGAAAAGTCAAACCAACCATTTCCTTAGAAAATCAATGCAACAAGAGATACATCAAAGTCAAACTAACCAATAATATGATAACCACAAGATTCCTCAATATTTCAATTCAAACTAAACTAAAATAATTGTAAGATTCCTTTCCATAAACTCACTCTAGGTCTGTACAAGGGATGAATTTCAGCCTCTCCTTTATCTCAAAATTTTACACAAGTGACCAAAATTTACCACAAAAACTTCAGACTTGAAATTTCCCACATGCTAGGGTAACAGAAGGATCACATGTGTGAGGGTATCTTCTTGGACTCGACTTCTTTTCTCCCTTCAACTCGACCTTCTTCTTCTTGTCCTCCTTTTCCATACCAAATAAAAAATATACTTGATTGAGGAGAGATGCAAATTGCTTGGAGTGGAGATCAAGTGGTCTCTATTTAGACATATTGGAAGGGGTCAAATAGGTGCCTCTTGGGGAAGGGCCGACTTAGGCATATTGTGGTGTCTAGAATGCAAATTTAAATTTTCATTTTCCTGCTTTTGTTAAGGCCATGAAGAACATGCCTTATAAAATTATTAACTTGAATATAAATTCAATAAATATTTTCCTTTTCTTGGAAGCATGAAGAACATGATTCAAATAAATTTTATTTTACAAATGTAATTTATATTTCATTATTACAAGTACAAATGAAACTTTATGAAGACCAAGAATAGCTACAAAATTCAACAGTAATAAGCACACAATCTTCGTATTAGTAGAGACAACAACATTATTCATCAATATATAACAATAAACATCATATTACTTATCTATTATAAGATGATTGGGAAAATAGTTCCATGGGATCACTGTTCCTCCTAGTGATTGATACCAACTCGTGTAGGTACCACCCTTGTGCCAAGACATGAAACAAGGGTGAATTTATTGGCTATTAATCTAGTTTTCCTTACTCAAGCACATTTTTTAATCTTATAACTAGGGAAATTAAATTTCACCACATATTTGTAGCAACAATCCTGCTCACCAACCTCTCTTTCGTCCTTTAAAGTCTTGCATAACACAAGTAATATGATTCCCTTTAGTTCTAAATAGTCCCTTTGTCTATCCAACTTCCCTCTATTGCTCCAATCGAGGCTAGCTAGGAAAAATCTAATGTTGGGAACCAAAGAATCTCAATTGAAATTCATCCATTACCTATAAAATCAATTATAATTTCCTCATACATTTATGGAAACAAAACTAAGGCAATAAGTTCACCTTTGGAACAATGGATTCTTAGCATCAACATATTAACATACTTCACCATCAACTCTCACATGATAGAATGAATAATATTTCCCCAAAGGTGGAATAAATCCCTTCCCAGTCTTCGCATGAATATAAGACTTTCATGGAGATGACATGCCTCTCCACAACGCTTGGAAAATAACATATGGAGCATAAGACAATGGGATACAAATTATTTAGGATAAATACACGTGGAATTCTAGTAAAATACTACATTTATGACACCCCCCTACTTCCCCACTCATTGGTCCATTTCCCCCATTGTGCTCCTAGGGATATATAACCCCAAGAGCTCCTTACTAGCAATAACCAAGTGGGAAAATTACCACATACTTACCATAGGCAATATTACAACCCCACTAGCATCTAACTTACCTTATCATATAATTATTATAACCCCATAAAGTCTCATGAATGTCTGTAACCCTTGATGGTTACAACCCCAGTAACTTAGCGCTAACTACTAAATCACTAATCTCTCTTCATCCCAATCCATATAATTCCCCTACCCCTACTTTAACCTTAAACCCCTGTAAACCCACAAACCCTTTAAACAAAACCTTCTAACCACTATAATTGTATCAACTACTATTATATTTGTAATGATCCCTAATTAACCTTAAAATCAATCCCTTATAAAACCATATGCCCCAAATCATTTGTAATCTCTATAAACCTACGTGTCCTTATTAGTTGTATACCCTTAACTGACACCTTAAGAGATAAGTAATTTCCTCATATGAATAATTTCACCCTATGAAAATTGGTGTTTAGGCAATAGAAATGGGATTTAGATGTCCTCCTTGGAATTGGATGAAGTGAGAGTCAGTCATGTGCTTATTATTGGATTTGGAGCATTTTTCATAACGCACAGGTTCTTAGTTGCACTTATGTTATGTATTGTATTTAGGATTCATGGATTATGATGTATGAACTGATGTATTACACTTGTTTTTTCAAAAGGTTATGTGATGATGAATTAAAGGAGAAAGTTGTAATGTTCCTTCAAGTGATGTAGCATGTTTCTCCCCTTTAGTGATCCATGATGTCGACTTATGTTCAATTTCATTGAGCATGTGAGATGAGGGCCATTGGTTGAAAAAGAATATATATGTGTTGCACATTAGACTTAGGCACATTACACTTAGGTCCTACTTCAAAACAAGTTAGGCATGTTAGAATCCAAATATACCTCAAAATGATTTATATGCAATGGAAATGATGCCTAGGCATTAATATATCAATGGTTGAACATGGATAAAACAACATTTCTATTGTCAATAAAATGACTCTTAGTCAAGCAATATTCCAAAATGAAAACCTAGTCAAATATCTAAGAACAAAGTCAGGTATCCAAACTTTTCATGATTATATGATACTTACAAGCATTGATTCTAAAGTGAGGTTAGTAAGGTTTTTTTAAGTTACACAAATTTCTAAGGCTAACAAAGAAACACTTTGAAAAACTAAAATAAAAATTAATGTGTGATGTCTCCTTTTTTGTGACCCTAATAGTAATACTTGGAAGAACAACAATAAAATAATAATCAATGAAAATCAACAATTTTTTAGCATTAAAAAGTATTTCCCGATAATTAAAAATATGATATTGTTACATTTAAACTGATCCCTATTACTAAAATATTGTTTATATGATATTTAATTTTACATATTAATAAATTAGTTTTCTAGGATCAACATCTCAGTTTAGAGCATAGGGTGCCCCAAAAATTTGCACGAGAGGTAGATTGTAAGTCTTAAGAGGATTCATATGCCTTTTCCACATGATCACCTTGATGATTAGTTATTGACATAGATGGACATAATGAAAATTTTATGCCTTAGACGAATTGGTTTTGGGTGCCTTTAATCCAGGTGGATGTTGGTGGCCACCCTCCTATTCTAGTTGGACCCCCACCATTTTCTATTTTAGTTTTTCATTTTCCTTAATTGTAGCACAATTTACTATTTTTGGCAGTTTTTCGGGTCCTGAACTTTCAGAGACGTTTTGAGGCCCTAAACAACTGTTTTTGGGAAAACCAGGGCAAACATGAATCTTTCACTAATGTTTTTTGCTAGAAAGTTGTAGTCCTCAAATATATATTTTTAACGAGGTATTGTGTGCGTCAAATAGAGATCGTATGCTAAAGTTACGACCTTAGGAAGTTGATGTACCAATTTACCCAAACGGGGCCCATAGTTTTGATGCTTCATCTCCTAGGGTTAGGTTTTTGGATGTTTAGGGTTTCTCATTGTTTCTAAATAATAAATAGGCCTTCGAGCCTCATTGTAACACAGATCAGAGGCATGCAGCCACCAGATCTCTTCTCAGAGATAAGCTACCATCTCTCGAGCTAGTTTATTTCCATTATGTTTGTAAGTATATTTCAACATTTTATATTAATGAAATGAAGTGTTATTTTTGCTACATCTATGTATTTATGGTTATATCTGTGATTTTTTGTGTTCTTTTTAAAGTTTGGATCAGTTGTATAAGAGCAATATGCTCTTTCTTTGTTTTTCTTTGCATGTCCCCAACAAGGTATGGATATAAGGAGTTAGGGCTTGAATTGGTTGAACCTTTTCAAGACCATCCTCACAAATCTTGATGACCTCCCATGGCGGAAGAGAAGAAATACGATGGGCAAGAGATCCTTTCAAAATATTACTTGAAGAAGCCCTCAAGCAAAAAAGGAACGCAATGATGGACAACTTTGCCTAGATCCTTCAACGACTACCCAAAGGCGACGCATCTTCTTCTAGCAGTGACTCTAGAAGTGCCATGCCTTTTTAAGGTACAAGTTAAATTTGACATCCCCATATTTTAAGTTTAGATAGATGTGGATGCCGTAGATAAATGGTTAAATATACTAAAATTATATTTTTCTTTTCATGGATTTTCCAGTCAGGAAAATATTACTTTTTCACTTCTTAAAGCCGCCCCCCACGTCAAGGACTGGTTGGAAACCTATTGTGAGAAGAAGGATGAAAGTACACCCTCACAATTTTCAGCCACATCCACTTGGAATTTGTTCTGAGATGCCATCAAGGAGTAGTACGAGCTTGTGGGAAGCTATGAGGATAAATACCTAAAGTGGACCACACTGTGGCAGGGAAGGGACCAAGACATGTCAGAGTTTACCAATGTTTTTCACACCCTTCGTATGAAGTTGAGTATCAAGGATTATGAGTGACATTTGGTGCTCAAGTACCACGACTGTTTACACAGATACATCCAGGATGAGATGGAGTTCCTGGACATCTTGTCGCTTGGCACAAATTATCGATATGTTATCGAGATTGAGCAGAAGTTTAAATAGAAGAAGCGAGACTTTGGATCTGCGAACGAGAAGCAAGAGAAAGGCACCCCCAAATCAAAGATAAAAGGAAAAAGCCAAGGTAGGGTGACCTAGGACAAAACACCGAAGCTGCAAGCAAAGAAAAACAACTCGAAGACAAAGAAGGACACGAGAAAATGGTGCGAGTTCCATAAGAGCTCCAATCACAACACGAGTGTCGGGACAAGAAGTCACCAGTGGTCAAGCTGAAGGCTTCCAAATAAGATGCATGTTCTAACTCTAACTCAGAACCCGAAAAGGGGAATGAAAAAGGTAAGCAGATCATTGACGTGGATCCAAATGCCACCCTGGCGACCATGAAGATCTAGAAGAATGAGACTAAAGATCTAGAGGAGGGAGAATGCCTCTTCCACTCACAGATGTGAGTGAAGGGTTCTCTACTATAGTTCATTGTCGAAAACGACATCTAAAAGAACCTCATTTCAGTAGAGTTCATGAAGAGGCCAAGTCTACCAACTAAAACACATCCACAACTGTACACCATTGGGTGGCTTCACCAAGGATGAGATCTTTGCGTCAGCCAACAGTTTCACCTTCCCTACAACATCAAGCCCTTCACAGATGAGGTACTGTGTGATGTTGCTCCTCTTGAATTTTTTGATGTATTGTTGGGATGACCATACTTGTGGAAGTGACATGGTGTATATGAGTTTAGACATCACTATGTTATTATTTATTTGGGTAATAAGTTATATAGGATACTGCAATTAGCCCCACCTACCACCATCTCTTTGATCTCTGCTAAGCAATGTAGTAAGGTCATCTCCCAGACTGGGAAATTTGTTTTCTTTATGATTCTCTCGCAAAGTAAGGGGAATATCATAGCCACAACCATGGCCTCCAAGAAGGATTCCTCCACACGTCAGAATCAGGTGGATACAATTGTGGAAGAATATAGGGATATCTTCTCCTCACCGAAAGGGGTACCCTTGCATTGTCAGGTCAAGCATTCGATCAATCTGACTCTTGGAGTAATGCTTGAGGGCTTAGGCCCAAAGTGGACAATATCATACCATTGTGGAGATATGTGGTGTCCAGAGTTCTTACAAGTGGTATCATAGCCAAGTTCCGAAGTTAGCCAAGTGGATGAATCCTTGGAATGCCGAACGAAGGTGGTGGGCCCCGGTAATATCACAATGGGATCCGTGGATGAGCTCGGATAGAGCAAACTCTCGAGGCAGGTGGTGTTCCATGTAAGGCGTGTTCTTCCAATGCATTGGAGCGGAGAATCCTGGTTGGTAGAGAGTGGACGGATGGATAATTGTTTGAGGGGAGACTCGATGGTCCTTTGTTCGAGGGGAGGATTGTTGGGTATACGACCAAAGTCCCACATTGACTAGAAGTGGGGAGGATCATGGGTATATAAGGATGGACAAATATCTCCATTGGTATAAGGCCTTTTGGGGGTAAAGCCAAAAGCAAATCCATGAGGGCTTAGGCCCAAAGTGGACAATATCATACCATTGTGGAGATATGTGGTGTCCAGAGTTCTTACACCTGCTACTTTTATGAAAATAATGGATGACATATTGTAGCCCTTTACCAACTCATTCATGATTGTTTATCTTGACAACATCCTCATCTTCAGCAAGAGTTGGGAAGAACACTTGCAACACATTCGATAGGTCTTTCAAACCCTTCAACATAAATTGTGTGCCAACTTTGAGAAATGTACCTTTTGCATGAGCTAGGTCCAATATCTGGGTTACGTCATGGATGACTATGGCATGCATGTGGATCTGACTAAGATCCAAATCATTCAGGATTGGCTAGCCCCGACCAGTCTAACAGAGCTTCAAATCTTTTTGAGCCTTACAAATTTTTACCAGAGGTTCATGTTGGGATTCTCCCATATCACTTGTCCTTTGAGTCAGGTTACTAAGGTTAGGGTGAAAGAAATTTTTTCCTTGTTAGAGTCCCAATAGAAGGCATTTGTTGTGTTGAAGCACCACCTATACTTTGCACTAGTACTCACATTACCTGACCTGCAACATCCATTTAAAATTGAGACAGACGCCTTTGATTAAGCTATTTGTTAGGTCCCTATAATACTAGTGATTACCCCATTACTATTGTAGTTGTAACCCTTATTAATATTGTTGTGCTCCTATTGTCCCCATATTGTTATTAATGTGCCCCATAGAATCCCTCTATTGTTATTTTTGTGGCTTTATATTATTATTGTTAGGTCGGCTGTTATATTGATCCTTAGCTCCAATATATAGAAATGAGTTTTGTCTTTGTTCATCCAGAATTTTTCATTTATGTAATGTAAAGGAGGTTGCCCCCTCGGAGAGGCTTATTTCTAAGGCGTTGATCTATCTTTTCTATCTTTTTGTGAGCTGGTTTCATAACATTTGGTATCAGAGCTTTGGATTCTAGGATTTCGCTGCTCCAAACAAGTCATCATGGCATTTTCGCTATAATTTTTTTTTTTTTTTTTCCTGTGATGTTTCATAAGCGAAAAAAACCCATTTGAGACAAAATCGCAGTGAACCTTGAGTCCAAATTTCAGTGCTTTTCGCACTATATTTGCGGAGATATGATCTGAGGAAGTTGGTCTTTTTGCAGACTCCTGAATTACATTCCAAACAGGTGACCTGGGGAAAATCATCATAACTTTATCTTTGAGCATCGAATTGAAATTTTGTAAGAAGGTACAAAAAGAGGACAAACTATAATTTCTTGTATATATTTTTTAGAGCCAAAGGTCGAAACAGGGACACGTGGCACGTCGTACAAGTTCACTCTATTGAATTAGTCTACAATCAGGTCACCATGGGAGATTTGGCATAACTCTTCATTGGAGAATCCAATTGGGGTCAGACTGGTGGCATTGGAAAGAGGACATAGAGGGCTACCGTAGGTTGCAATTTCAGAACTGGATGATCCGAAACTACAGAAATACATCAAAGGCAATATCGAGCTCCTACAAAGTGAAAAAAAGGTGTGTAGATTTTTTAAATTTTTGCTTAAGCTTGGTTTGAAAAACTATTTTGAAGGAATTCAGAGAGCATCTAGTAAGAAATCTGAAAGATCTAGCATGAATCATGAAGAAGAGGAAGAAATGCTACATGATATATCAAAATTACAAAACCAAGTGCAACAAATTTCACTCTCACAAAAGCTAACAGAAGCTAAGATAAATGGCGTGGAATCTAAGGTAAAGGCTGTGGAAGCCAAGATTGATGAGTTGAAGATAGATTTGAAGGCAGATTTGACAAATTTTTTACAGGAAATACTTACTAATGGTGAAAGGGGAGTAAAGGAAACTCATGATGCGAACAAAAGAAATGTTAATCATGATTTCATAGACTCTAATGTTGGATCGTAGACGCACCATATTCCAAAAATTGATATGAGGAAGTTTGATGGCAAGGATTCCGCAACATGGATATTACAGATGGAGCAATTTTTTGATCTCAATAATGTGAAAAACACACAAAAGGTACGTATTGCAACTTTATATTTGGAACCAAATCAATTTGTATGGTATCAATGGCTTTGCTCTCGTAACCAAATTATCACTTGGGCAATTTTTACGGAAGAATTGAGAGCACATTATGAGCATACAAAAAGCAACACTTTTTTAGCCAATTGATAAGTCTCAAACAAAAGGGTTCAATAATGGAGCACATTGAGGAGTTCCAAAAATTGAACATAAGGGTAAAAGATATTCCAGAGGAGCATAGGATTGATGTGTTGATAGGGTCTTTAAAGGATAATATCCAACATGATGTTCGCCTTTGGGAACCTGATTCATTAGAGAAGGCATTCAGGTTAGCAAGAAAAATGGAAAGCAAAATATGGCAACCAGGAAGCATACCACTCACAAC
>APFE030120304.1:17419-38224 GCA_000404065.3 Pinus taeda | reverse complement strand
GGGGGGGGTCACAAGGGGTTTGATGAGTGTAGGTAACCCCACTCTATGGGGTCCAAACCCTATATTAGGTTTGGCAGACCTACCTATGGTTTTGTGCATGATTTTCGCACATGGTTTTAGATGCGATGGTTTTTGGTCCATGGTTTTGGATGTGATGGTTTTCGGTCCATGGTATTGGATTCTTCAACATGTATAACTATGTAATGTAACAATGAAAGGAACAAAAATGAAAAATCAATCTGGTAGTCCCTGTTTCGGGATCCAGGGGAAAATCTTTGTGTATATGTGTTTTATGTATTATTCTCTCACATTGTTTATTTTCTGTGTTTTATGTGTTATGATCTCACATTGTTTCTTTTCTGTGTTTTAGAATTCATATTGAGGTAATTTCTTTATGGGGTTAAAACCTACATGTGTGGTAAATAAGGGTTGACAACATGGAAAAGAAATCTTTCAGGTTGGTATAAATTTGATTATGGTCAAAAGGAGTTGGCCAAAAAATGAAAAAAATATATATATCTAGAGAAAGAATTGGGATACAACAAGGATAGCAGAATACTAATTTCAATGGGATAAACAGATCAACCCATGTGAGTGTATATTCTGTTGATTGCATTTTTTATTTGGCATATTGAAGATCTAAATAATCAGATCTCAATCCCTAGATTGGTCAGAGGATATACTATGTATTTTATTATATACTATGTATACTAGTTCATATCAGGGTTTCTAAAGGGCCATGATCCTTAGTACGAGAGCCCTAGTTTTTTCTTGTTGATGGACTAATGGGAAATGAGATTTGGTCCAACATTCTTGTGTGATTTTATTGATTTCACTATCAATATATTTTTGTTGTGCAAAGTCTTTTGTGTTAGGCTTCTCTAGTATGTTTTGTTCCTAGCTAAGGCAAATACCAGACCTAGAGGGTATGAAAATTTCAACAAGGGTGTGATCTCTATATCATTATGTGGATTCCTCTACTCTCTTTTGGGAACATGAATTAATTTCCTTTTAGTAATTAGTTCCTCGGTGCAATCTAAAAAAAATTTAGGCATACTGGACTTCCACCTAATGGTAGGGTCAAAGTTGAGTCTTGGAGATCTGTAGAAAGAGCAAGAGCTATAGACTAAATAATTGAATGATACGATGGGAGAATGGAGGATAGGATCTAATGTAAAAAGGATGGGATTGGAGTGAGTGTGGCGGTGGTCATGGAGACAAATAAGTGGCCTTGACAACTTGGATAGAACCACACTGACATCATGAAATCAATACCAGATAGGAATATATTGCTATGTGAAGGAAAACAAAGGGGGTAGGTCAAAGGGGGTGCATGCATGGGGAGGGTGAGAGAATATACTTGGTACGGTGTTGAGCATGGTCCCCCCCCCCATGCATGTTTTGGGGCTCAAAGCCCATGTTTTGACTGAATAATGTTGTAAAAACTCCGCGAATTGCAGGCGCGGAGTGCGAATTGTATGTTAGAGTCATAAGGTTGTATGCCTAAGTTTTGAATGTAGTGTCGGCCTACCCATGGTCCACGAACCATAGGATTGTATATATAGAACAAGGCTCTAAGTTGTAAAGTGGAGAAGGAATGAAGAAGTAATGAAGGGATAGAATACGATAGTAGCAAGAGTCTAAGTGTCTTGGGTCGTAGAAGTAGGAAGAGGCTCTGCAGCTGAGTGCGCAGAGGCCTAGTAGAGTTTGTAGCTAAGTACGCGAACCCCTGCAGCTGAGTGTGCATGGTAAGGTTGAGTATATAACAAAAGGAAGAAAATCATATAGAGAAGTTTTATCTGATTCTTGTGTATCTATTCTAAGTTATTATATGTTTGATAATACTTGCAATTATACTATTTATTTACTACGTGCACTTATATGAATGGTGAACATTGTTAAGTATAACTAAAAGGGTATAAATAAGTTCAGTTAATCACCTAATATCAGGCTGCAAGGAAAGACTTGGGTAATAACATTGTTCAGTCCCCGAATAACGTTGCGTGAAGGTAGCATCTCAGGCTGCGAGGTACGGGTAAGCCTGTGTAGCAACGTGCACGTAGGGTCGAACCATAGACCACTTGATACCATCAAACATCTCCAGGGTATGGAAACCTGGTTCTAACACCCTCCCATACTACTTCGGGTGAGACCTCAGTTCGCGCTCCGCGACCTATTGCCGAAAGGGCTAGTAGTACCAAGGTTTGTTTGGCTAAATCACCTCCGAACCTGGGTCAGCCCCAACAATCCAACAAATGGTTCCATTACGGGAACTAGTATCTACATAAGGGATCTTTGATGTCATTTCATTGGAATCCGAAAAAGAAAGAAATTGAAGGGTGGCTAGACAGAAAAATTCACGAGTTTGTGGCATAGGAAAATAGGAATACGTGAGTATCGAAGGAATAGTGTTTAGAGCACTACTTATATATGTAAATCCATGAAATTCTCTTTGTTTCCTTCCCCTCTGAGTTGTATGAGTGGATCGCGAAGCTAGTAGACAGTCAGGGAAGGTGTAGGCTCGACAATCCAATTGTGTGGACTCCATAATTGGTGCGCAAACTAGAAGTATCAGAAGATAAGATCGTGCATGTTGTGGACCATTGGCTCGATCGAATCATAGGAGGATTTATCAACGAATTCACGGTAGATACTTCAGTTAGATACAATGAGGTGGAAGGACGGTTCCTCAAAGGACTGCAAGGTAATTCCATTAAATCTTTGAATACTTGAATTAAAATGCTACTGTGTGAAAAGTGAGTTATGCGAATAAATTGATGTTTGGGGCTACACGAAGTGGGAGGATCTATAGAAACAAAGGTAGCGATGAATTAGAGACTAGTCCCTTAATTTCACCACCGTGGGAGAGTGAGGAGGAGTTTGCGAAAGTCTCACCAAGAAGTGCGATTAGTCTAATAAGATAGTGAATTCCATGCGTACCACCCCCACCTACAACACCACCAGTTTCACCATCTTCACCCCCTTCTTCACCCACACCACCTCCGCCACCACCACAGTTTAATATGGTGAGCACAATAAATTTGTCGGTATTCAGAGGAGTAGGAAACAAAGATCCAGACCAATTTTGGTTCATGGTAAAAGCTGTATGGGAAGCGTAAGAAGCCACAAATGATAATATCAAGAAGGAAACGTTGGTTAGTGCCTTGCAGGATTGCGCACTAACATGGTACATCAAGCATTCCAATGAAAATCCAAATGCAGGGATCACAGATACCCAAGCTACACTAAACAGGGAATTTAGCAGGCTAAAATTAGAAACACAGTCGATTATTGGGTTTAAGCCAATCGCAATGCTTCCAGGTGAGACCCCTGGGAGCTGCATCAGAGACTAAAGGGTAAGATCTATGAAGCTAACATGACCTTGACGGACGCACAACACCATGTGTGGTTTGTAGCATCACTAACACTGCATCTAAGGAATGCGTTATCACAGTAGAAGCTAACCACTCAAGCCGAAGCCTTGGAGATGGCGATGAGATTGCACGAAACCCTGATACAAGATCCTAACCTGGGAGTTCAATAGATCCACGCACAGTTGCAAAACTTGTGTCTTGAGATGCATAGCTTGAAACAAAATAGGACAACTCAGTTAGAGGGGTGTGAAGAGGTATAGTGCATAAAATGCAAGGGCCAAGGGCATGACAAGGACCATTGTTCAGTCCTCGTGAACTACCTAGTAGGAGGAGGGCCAATGTGATTGCAACGACAGGCACAGGTAGGGAAAAGCGTGGCACCTACATTATGGTGTGCAATTTGTCAAATAGGAGAGAAGCATGCTACATATAACTATAACCTATTACAAAATTATACACAAACATCTGAGAAATTTTTATGTAATTTCTACAAGTTAGTAGGCCATGATGAAAGCACCTATAGAAGTTATGAACTGATGATGGATCAGACTCCTACCAACAGAGTTCAGAACGAAACATGAGCCCTCGATCAAAATACAGGGATGGCGCGCACTGGCTTTCAAGGGCGTGGACGAGGTCAAGATGGAATGGGACTAGGAAGGGTCGCGAACAGCTGATTTGTTACAATTGCAGAGGGCTAGTGCATTATGCCCGTGATTGTACAAATCTGATGAGATCATCATGTTTATATTGTACCTAATTTGACCATGAGATAGAGGACTTCCCTACACTGATAGCGAGGTTCGCGATAAAGGAGTACTCCAGCCTTCCCTGACTGAGAACCTACAAATGATGAGGTCTAAGTCACGCAAAGAAGACCTGAATGTAAACATAGTTCTTCAAAGTGGTATTGCAACTGGATATGACAAAGATAAGTAGCCAGAAGAAAGTGTGTGGGTTTGCACGGCTCCTACAAAGGAACCTGAATTTTATTTGGAACACATGAAGGAGATGTTCATGGAAGCTAAGAAGAGCTTCACGGAGTCCTCCACTTCAGGTAGTAAGGATCAACTAGAACCATGGATAGATCCTTCAATGCCCACTACCTTTCTTGAGACATGCATGAAACTGTTGCATGACAAGAAGGCTGTAAAAATATTGCAGGAACTTATCACTAGGTGCGTGGGGTCAGGAGAACCATGCATAGTCCAGAAACTTGCAAAGCATCATTGCGAATAGGAAGGGAGATGAGATTGACTGCATAAATTGGATAATATGAAATGGATCAAGTGATTTTGGATTTAGAATCGGACGTAAATGTACTACCAAAATGGACATGGGAACACATGGGCAGACTCGCATTGTAATGGTCCCCTATTCAATTGCAAATGATGAACCAGAAGAAGATCCTATCAATGGGAAGAATGCAGGGAATAATGGTAGACATCGAAGGTGCAAGCACACTTGCAGATTTCTAAGTGATAGAGATTGTCGATGAAAACAATCTCTATCCTGTGCTTTTGGGAATAGATTGGGCCATTCATATGAACGAAGTGATAAATCTAAAGAAGCGCAAAATGATATTTGAGAAAAAGTCACTATGCATAGTGGTGACTTTAGACCTTGAGGAAGGATCACATTATACAGAATTGGTGCGCAACGATGATAGTGACGATGATCTCAACTTTATCTATAAGATAATTGCATTAGACAATATTGGGTGAATCCTACAGTGGATGGCAGGATTTTGTGGGAACACGAAATTTTCTGCACATCGGATTTGGATGAGGAAATAGAGCGACAGTAGAACTGGTTACATGAGGTAACCATGCTCAATTGTAACATGATGGTATAATCACTGCAATGTGTGACAATAGAGGTAAGGTATTTTCCTATGTATGATGGGTTGACCAAGGTGGATGAATTCCTGAACAAGTTTGAAAGAAAAGTGCCAGAATAGCAACAGTTTGATGCTCTGAAATGGGCACTACATGCTACGCTCACAAGATAGTGGGGTACGCATCAAAGAAGTTTTGAGAACTGGCGCAAATGTAAAAGGATGATGTGCCTAATATTTGGGAAACCGTGGAAGTGTCTAACTGAAAAATATGACGGATGTGATGATCCACGTACACACCTCGCGAAATGGACCACGGTTTATGGGGAAGAGCCACAACCTGGATGGGTGCATTTATTCTATCATACCCTGGATGTCATACCCATGAATTGGTATACTGAGATGGAGCTCTACCATGGTACGAACAAATGGGATATCTTGTGCAAGGGATTTTTGTTAACCTTCACGTTTGAAGATCATTGGTGGGATACTATTGATGATGCGCTACAAGCAGTAAAAGCAATTATCTTCAAAGTACCCCAGGAGCCAATGGAAGTGCTTCAGCTAGACTAGGTGACACAGTTGAGCTGCGCATTGGAATGTTACAATATAAATGTTGAGGAGGATGATGAGGGACCATGGAATATTGACATTCCAGAAATAGAAGGATGTCGTGAGGTGCGAGGACCATTGATTGAGGATCCCGGCATCACCGCGCCACTAAAAACGAAGCAGGTAGACATTGGGACAGAGGTGGAACCAAATTATGCAACGCTCGGGGACTATTGGGATGATGCCATGGTGGACAAGGTCGCTGAGTTACTCTACGAGTACCAAGAATTATTCCCGACTAATATTACAGACTTAAGGGGGATCGTTGGTGACATATGGATGATGAAGATCACCATGAAACCCGACGTGAAGCCGGTTAAGCAGAGGCCTTAGGCTTGAATCCAAAATATAAGGAAAAGGTCTGCATAGAACTTGACAAAATGCTCGCAGCCAGAATTATTGAACCAGTGGAAGGTTCTGACTGGGTGAGTCCTATGGTAGTACAGGAGAAAAAGCATAAGGGTGAAATAAGAATATGCGTGGACCTCAAGAAGATGAATGATGCTTGTGTACAAGATCCATTACCGACACCGTTCACAGATGAAGTATTGGAAAACGTTGGCAGAAAGGAAGCATACTCGTTCATAAATGGGTTCTCAGGGTACCACCAGATCAAAATGATGCTGGAAGATAGGATAAAACCAACCTTCGCAACAGAATGGAGCTGCTTCCAATACAACGTTATGCCGTTTGGATTGAAGAATGCACCAACCATTTTTTCATGCATCATTGTTGATGCATTCAAAGAATACATCCAAAAGTTCTTGGAGGTCTATCTAGATGATTGGACTATCTTTGGATTGGTTAAGCACCACGTAGAAAGCTCACGCTTGATGCTGGATACTTGCCAATGACACCAGATTACGCTGAAACTTAAGTGCACAGTTTTGGTTCCCTTTGGGAACCTGTTGGGACATGTGGTTTGCAAACAGGGACTGATGGTGGACCCCGCGAAGATTGTTATTATTCTAAATTTGGAAGCACCGCAAAGTGTTAAATAGCTACGCGCTACCTTGGGACACACCAGGTACTATACGAAGTTCATCAAAAGCTATGCCCAAATCACCGCACCAATGCAAAAAATATTGAAAAAGGATGTTACATTTTACTGGAATGATGATTGCATGAAGAGTTTGGATGTCGTGAAGGGGAAATTTGCCTTTGCTCCAATCCTGGTCGGGATGTGGAGTTTCATGTACATGTTGATGCATCGTGTATTGCGCTGTGAGAAATACTCGCACAGGAGGGTGTGAAAGGTGTGCATCATGGATCAACCTATCATGTTTGTAAGTTGGAGATTGTCTAAAGCCGAGATGAAATATTCCACCACCAAGCTTGAGGGGTTGGCGATGGTGTATGTGCTCCAAAAATACTGACACTATTTGCTAGGAGGACATTTCAAGATGTATACCGACCATTCCACGTTGAAATACCTGGTCAATAAGCCTGTGTTGGGGGGGCGCATATGCAAATGGATCTTATTGTTCCAGGAATATGACTTTGAGGTCATAGTAAAGCTGTGACGCCTGAACGCAAGACTGGATCACTTGTCTCGGATTGAGACGATCGAGGAACCCACTAATTTGGAAGAGGGACTACCTGAAACTCAGCTTTTTATTGTGCACGTCGTGGACGGACACTTCAAAGATATAATCCACTTTCCAATGACAAGAACAATGCCGAAGGAATACTCCATCTAACAGAAAAAGGAATTGGTGGTCCTGGTAGCGGATTTTTCTGTCATTGTGGGGCACTTATATAAAATGGAAAATGATGAGATCTTGTGAAGATACATACCTGAATTTGAACAAAGTCAAATCCTCACGGAAGCACATGGGGGCACTACAGGAGGACACTATGCAAGACGAGAAACTGCAAAAAAGATTCTCTACACAGGGTTGTGGTGGCTGACCCTGCACTAGGATTCGAAAGCATGTTGTAAGGCTTGTGATATATGTCAAAGGATTGGAAAACCATCACGGAGGGACGAGATGCCATTAAATCCAAAAATGACACTAAGACCATTCGAAAATTGGGAAATCGACTTTGTGGGACCAATCACACCTCAGGGAAAGATGGGCGCGTGATACATCATCATCGCAACAAAGTACTTAACATGATGGGAAGAGGTGTAGCCGGTCAAAGACTAGATGGCCACTATGACTACGAAATTTCTATTTGAAAATGTGTTAACCCGATTTGACTGTCTGAAAATTTTAATGAGTGATCACGGAACACACTTCCTAAATGAAACCATCAGCGTGCTCACAGAAGAATTCTAGGTGTACCATGAGAAGAGTACACCGTATCACCCACAAGGCAATGGGACGGTAGAGGCATTCAACAAAATACTGGAGACTGCGTTGACCAAAGTGTACAACATGTGACGAAGTGATTGGGACCTACGCGTACCTACAATGTTATGGGCTTATAGAACAAGGTGCAAGAAACTGACAGGACAAACACCCTTCCGGTTAGTTTATGGTGTGGAAGCTGTCATGCCAATGGAATATATCATACCTAGTTTGCAAATAGAAGCACTCACAGGGATGATGGACCACGAAGCTTTGGAAGAAAGACTCACACAATTAGAAGAAATAGAGGAGGATTAGTTCTTGGCAGGTTTTCATTAGCAGGTTCAAAAACAACATGAAAAATCTTGGCACGATCGACATATTAAGTAGCGCACATTCAAAGTAAATGACTTAGTACTTCTATATGACAGTAAGTTTGGAAACTTTCGAGGATAATTAAAAATGCATTGGCTGGGACCATACATTGTTAAGGAATTCATAGACAGAGGTGCAGTCCAGCTTGTCAAATTAAATGGAGAACCCTTCCTAGGCAAAGTGAATGGCAGTCGCTTGAAGCCTTACACAGGTGGGCTGGCTATTTGACTAATTGACAGAAGCACAGTATTCATGCTCCATGGAGCTGGACAAGGGCACAGAACAATAAACATATACTGGTACAGATGGATGGGCACAGTTTAGACACAAAGGTCTCAGAAGACTGGATGCAACAGGTACAACAAGAAACAACTCAGTGCACTGCATACATCAAGACCGCTCGGGATCAGTTGGAGGGACTCGATGTGAACATCTCCGCTCCGAAAAATTGACTCAAGGGAAAGGCACGATGTTTGTGTTGGGGGATTCTTGGGCATGGAATCCCCCCCAAGGCATGTTTTGGGGCTCAAAGCCCATGTTTTGACTGAATAATGTTGTAAAAACTTCACGAATTGCGGGCACAGAGCACGAATTGTATGTTAGAGTCATCAAGCTATCCACCCTAAGTTTTGAATGTAGTGTCAGCCTAACCATGGTCCGTGGACCATGGATTGTATAAATAGAGCGAGGCTCTAAGTTGTAAAGTGGAGAAGCAATGAAGAAGGAATGAAGGGATAGAATATGATAGTAGCAACAGTCTAAGTGTCTTGGGTTGTAGTAGTAGGAACATGCTCTACAGCTTTGTGTGCAGAGGCCTAGTAGAGTTTGCAACTGAGTGCGTGGACCCCTACAGCTGAGTGTGCATGGTAAGGTTGAGTCTGTAACAGAAGGAAGAAAATAATAAAGAGAAGTTTTATTTGAATCTTGTGTATATGTTCTGAGTTATTACATGCTTGATATTATTTGCAATTATATTGTTTATTTACTGTGCGCACTTATATGAATGGTGAACATTGTTAAGTATAACTAAAAAGGTATAAATAAGTTCAGTTAATCACCTAATATCGGGTTGTAAGGAAAGACTAAGCTATCCTGTGGCCCCCTATGGAAAGAAAACAACAAGTGGGAGAATGTTGGGCTGTTTTGTATTCATTCCATGACTAACCTATGTTGTGAACCAGGGAGTTAGACGGGGGTTGGAGCCCCCCCTTTGTTGCGCCGATGGTGTAGTGTGGGGGTCATGGGGGGCAGTATTCCCCCCTTTTCGAGGGGTTTGATGGGGGCAGGTAGCCCCCCTCTACGGGGTCCAAGGTAGTGCCCTGGGAAAAAAAAAATTGGACCCTATATTAGGTTGGGCGAACCTACCTATGGTTTCGTCCATGATTTTGGACGTGATGGTTTTTCTTCCATGGTATTGGATGCTTCGGTATGAATAAATATGTATTGTAACATTGAAAGGAATATAATGAAAAATAAAGCTGGTAGTCCCGGTTTTTGGATCCAATGGGAAAATCTTTGTGTATATATGTTTTATGTGTTATACTCTCGCATTGTTTATTTTTCTGTCTTTTAGAATTCGTATGCAGGTAATTTTTGTACGAGGTTAAAACCTACATTTGGTATCGGATCTGTTTTGGCTTCAAGGGGACACCTTTGCTGCTAAGGGGTTTCACTCGGGCCTGTGGTAGACACTGTTCAGTGGGAGATCTGCGAGATAGATTCTAGTGGTAAAAGAATATGGAGAGCAATGGAAAGATAGAGATCGAGAAATTTAATGATCAAATTTTTGAGTTGTGGAAATTCAAGATGGAGGACCTATTGGTGGATAAAGATCAATGGATCGCGGTAGATCTAGGTACTAAACAAATGGGAGTGACCGATGAAGAATGGAAGAAGTTGGATCAGAAGGCAAAGAGCACAATATGATTGTGTGTCTGAGATTTAGTATTGCTGAATGTATCAGGGGAAGCTACAGTAAAGTCTTTGTGGGACAAGTTAGGGACTTTGTACCAATCTAAGTCTTTGGTGAATAAACTGTTCCTGCGGAAAAAGATGTATAACCTGAGGATGAAAGATGGAGACTCAGTGTTAGAGCATTTGAATGCGTTTAATACTATGGTAAGTTAGTTATCATTTGTTGATATCAAAATTTCAGATGAAGATAAGTGCATTAGTTTGTTGTGTTCTCTACCAGATTCGTGGGAGAGTCTGGTTATTGCAATAGGTAGCAATGTAACTTCCTTGAAGTTTCATGAAATAGTCTCACTTTGCTGACAGAGGAGATGAGATGGAAAAATATGGAGAGCCAGAATGGTGATGCCTTGTTTGTACTATGTCGGTCCCAGAACAGAAACAAAAATAAGTCATCGAGTGGGAGATCTAAATCTAGAGGGAGATTGAAATCTCCAGGAAAAACTGTAAAGGTGGTGTGCTGGAAATGCTAAAAGGAAGGGCACTACAAAAAGTACTGTAAATCTAAATCTCCTGATAAAGGAAAGGGATCTTATGATGCTCCTTCTGTAGAGGTGAAAACCACCTTAGATGAAGGTGGGGATGTGTACTTGGCTTCTTAAAGTACACATGTAGATCATGAGGCATGGTTGATTGACTCGGGTGGATCCTTTCACTTCACTCCCCATAGAGAGTGGTTCTGCGAGTATGAGAAATACGATGGTGGTGATGTCTTCTTAGGGGATGATAGGTAGGCTAGAATCGTTGGTCGTGGAAAAGTAAACTTGAAGTTGCAAGGTGGAAGGGTTAGAACACTTCCATGTGTTCTGCATATGCCTACATTGGCCAAAAATCTGATTTCTGTAAGCAAGCTGGATGATGCAGGTGTAAAAACAATGTTCGAGAAGGATACCTACAAGATGATTCGGGAGGCACTGGTATTGGTGCAGGGAGTTCGTATTGGAATGCTGTACAAATTGCAAGGTAGCACTGTTGTTGATGGGTGCAACAGTTTTGTGATTCCTAAAAGTGGAGCAGAAAATCTAGTAGTCTCTGGAGAGAAGACCATGTTGTGGCATCAAAGGCTTGGACATATTGGAGAGAAGGGCCTTCGAATACTTCATGGTAAAGGTATGGTAGAAGGTATGAGTAATAGAGCTCTGGATTTTGATTTCTGTGAAAATTGTTTATATGGGAAGTAGAATCAGGTGAGTTTCCCTCCTGGTGGTAAGAGGGAAAAATAGATATTAAAGCTTGTGCACAACGATGTGTTTGGACCTGTGAAGGTTCCATCACTAGGTAAGTCAGTGTCCATCACTAGGTAAGTCTGTGTACTATGTATCATTTATACATGACTTCTCAAGGAATACATGGATATATTTCCTTAAGAAGAAATATGAAGTCTTTGATAGGTTTAAAGAATTTAAGGCTCTGGTGGAAAACTAGACAGAGAAGAACATAAAGGTGTTGAGGATAGATAACGGTGGACATTTTTGCATTAATGAATTTGAAGAATTATGTAAGAAGTGTGGTATAGCACAGTAGAAGACTACTCCATATACACCTCAGTAAAATGGAGTTGTGGAAAGAATGAAAAAGACGATGATGGAAAGGGCAAGAAGCATGCTTAGTGGTGCCGGGTTAGGACAAGAATTCTGGGTAGAGGTGGTGGAGACAGCATGATACCTGGTCAATAGATCACCTTCATCGGCGTTGGAGGATAAGACTCCACAAGAGGTATGGATTGGTAAGAAACCCTCTCTTTCACATCTGAGGGTATTTGGATGTGATGCATATGTACATGTTCCAAATGAGAAACGAACCAAGTTGGATAGTAAATTTGAAAAGTTCATCTTAATTGGGTATAAGGATGGTTTAAAGGGTTATAAGCTTTGGAACCCAGCAACAAGGAAGGTTGTGTATAGCCAAGATGTGGTGTTCAGAGAGGTGAAAGATGTTATTAAACATGAAATCCAACCAAAGGAACCTAAGAATATAGAGTTTTAACTAAAGGAGGAAGAATCAGACTCCATAGCAGAGGAGGAATCAGAAGATGAAGAGCCACAAACTCCGGGTCTGAGAAGATCAGTTCGAGAAAGAAGGCAGCCAGAAAGGTATAGTCCATCTGATTTCTGTTCAAATTTTTCTTTATCTATTACTGACGATGATCCCAGAATTGTGAAGGAAGTAGTTGATTCAAAGGATGGCAAACTCTAGAAAGAGGCCATGGTTGATGAAGTGGCATCTTTGCAAAAAAATGAGGCTTGGGATCTGGTGGAGTTGCCGGCTGGAAGGAAACCAATTGGAAACAAATGGGTGTTCAAGAAGAACATTAATGTAGAAGGAAAGGTGGAGAAATACAAAGCTCAGTTGGTAGCAAAAGTTTATTCCCAGGTGCCAAGAATTGATTTTGGTGATATTTTTGCTCCTGTTGCCAAGGTAACTTCTATTAGGTTACTTTTATCTGTTGTTGCTGCTTTTGATTTTGAGGTAGAACAAATGGATGTGAAAACAACATTTCTTCATGGGGATCTGGAAGAGGAAATTTACATGAAGCAACCTGAAGGCTTTGCAGTGAAGGGTAAGAAAGAACTGGTATGCAAGTTAAAGAAGTCTCTCTATGGGTTAAAATAGTCACCAAGGATGTCGTATCAGAAATTTGATATATTTATACAAGGACTTGGCTTCACCAGAAGCAAAACAGATCACTGTGTGTATTTTAAATTAATTTGTGACTATGCTATTTATCTGGTCTTGTATGTGGATGATATGTTGTTGGTTGGAAATGACAAAGAAATTATCTAGTATTTGAAGTCCCAATTGTCCTCCAAATTCGACATGAAAGATCTTGGTGCTGCAAACTATATTTTGGGCATGGAAATTAAAAGAGATCGGCCAAAGAGGAAGCTCTAGTTAGACCAGAGGAACTATGTCAAGACTATACTACAGAGGTTTAATATGCAGGATAGTAAACTGGTGAAGGTTCCTATTCTTGTAGGTGTAAAACTATCTGTTGAACAGTGTCCCAAGGCACAAGAAGAGGAAGAGGATATGTCTTGTGTTCCATATGCAAGTGCAGTCGGTAGCCTGATGTATGCAATGGTCTGTACTAGACAGACATTGCACATGCAGTGGGAGTATTGAGAAGGTTTATGTCAAAACCAGGGAATGAGCACTGGACAACAATGAAGCATGTTTTGAGGTATTTGTGTGGCACTAGTGATTATGGTTTGTGCTACCAAGGAAGACCAGGATTGGATAGAGTGTTGGACATTTGTGGCTTTGTTGATGCAGACTGGGTTGGAGATTTGGATCAAAGAAGATCTACAAGTGGGTATGTGTTTAACCTATTTGGAGGTGCAGTCAGTTGGATGAGTAAGAAACAATTTGTATTGGCACTATGAACTACAGAGGCAAAATACATGGCAACCACTCATGCAAGCAAGGAAGCAGTTTGGTTGCAGAGATTATGTTCAGGTATGGGGTTAGTACAGGGAGCTATAAGGATAGACTGTGACAGCCAAAGTGCAATTTTCTTGGCAAATAACCTTGCTTACCATTCAAAAGCAAAGCACACTGATGTTTAGTATCACTTTGTGAGGGATATGATAGAAGACAAAAAGGTGTTGCTTGTAAAGGTGGACACTATGAAGAATACTACAGATGCATTGACTAAATCTGTGAGCTCTGAGAAGTTCTCTTGGTGTAGAGAAACAATGGGCATTTCAGGGCTGGAAAAATGACTTGTGGCCCCCTGTGGAAAGAAAACAACAAGTGGGAGAATGTTGGGTTGTGTTATATTCTTTCCACGACTAACCTACGTAGTGAACCAAGGGGTTTGAGGGGGGCGGGTAGCCCCCCTCTACAGAGTCTGGGGCAACACTCCGAGAAATTTTTTTTTGGACACGATGGTTTTCAGTCCATGGTATTGGATGCTTTAGCATGTATAAATATGTATTGTAACATTGAAAGGAATATAATGAAAAATCAAGCTAGTAGTCTTGGTTTTGGGATCTAGTGGGAAAATATTTGTGTATATGTGTTTTATGTGTTATGCTCTCGTATTGTTTATTTTTTTTGTGTTTTAGAATTCATATGCAGATAATTTATCTATGGGGTTAAAACCTACAATTCGGTCCCCAAATAAGGTTGCACGAAGGTAGCATCTCAAGCTGCGAGGTATGGGTAAGCCCACGTAGCAACATGCACGCAGGGTCAAACTGTGGAACACTTGATACCATCAGACATCTCTAGGGTGTGGAAACCTGGTTCTAGCACCCTCCCATACTACTTCGGGTGAGACCTCAGTCTGCGCTCCACAGACTATTGCCAAAAGGGCCAGTAGTATCGGCATTTTTTTGGCTAAATCACCTCTGAATCTAGGTCAGGCCCCAACAAGAAAACATACAAAAAACTAGAAAATAGAACTAGAGGAAGCCCAAGTGAGAAAAAAACTTTGGAATAGGAAGGAAAATCACAAAAATATAGTAGAAAGGTAAGAGAGGATCAATGCTTAAAATGGAAAAAACCAAATAATAGAGAGAGGTTGGGCTATCCACCCAATTTATAGTCAAGCATGTGACTAACCTACAAAAAACCCTAAAACCATGACCCTACAACCATAATTAACAATAATGGAGTTCCATAATAGACTGCAACTTGGGAATTCAAGCTTGAAGAGTGTTGAGACTAATTTATGTCTTGGTTATAGGTCCTCCATACCTCGATATGATGGATTGGCATTATAGGTAAGGATGGGAACAATTTATAGGGTCTCATTGTGAGCCCATCTCCTATGTCTCAATCCCTTGGTAATAATGCCATGTTCTGCAAATTGAATCGATGATGTCACATTATATCGAGTTGTGTACCACTTACTGAAGCCATCATCATCCACATTTACACATAGTTAAAACCTTGGTGGAGGGTTGGCCACGTCCCCTACTTTTATTCCTAGTGGGATGATAGTTATGTCCTCCCCCACCTATTCCTTCTTTAACACCATATATGGGTAAAGAAGATATTTTTCTACAAGATTTGAGCAATTTTGTTCAACATTAGCATAAGGCCAATCGATCCATGATCCACTATATTGTTGTTATTAATTTTTTACAGCCCTTGTTTTCTAGGAGTTTAACAATTTTATTTCCTACCTGTCTGGTATGTGAGGAGATAATGATAGGGATGTTTTCCATTGTGCTTGCCACCTTCTCTAAGCAATTTTTGAATATCTAAAATTTTGAGATTCTACTAGGAGTTGATCTGTAGATGAGTTGGATGATCATGCTAATTATCGGGTGTGAATTTCATTCCAAAATGATTTGCGTATATTAAAGTATGGGTCTAGTCAAACCTCATTTCTAGTGATTTCAAATCAAGTACATTATTTCTATAGAACCCAGTGGATTTTTAGTAAATGAAGGTTTTTTTTCTTGAATTATCTTGGAATATACCTTCATAACCTACTATGACTGAGTTTCCTTTGGTTGCATCATTGAAATCTAGTTTGATGAAAGACAAAGGGGTACTCTAGATAGAGAGGTAGTTGGAAGAATGTTTGTGAATGACAATGGAAAGGGATAGAATTGGAGTTTATAATGTCAAAGGCTTTAGGATGCTTGCTTCCTAGCCCGACACTTTCCAATCTAGGTCTAATAAAGGCTAAAACCAAATTGATTCCTTAACATTACTATGGATAATATAACAAATATCCTCCATGTTGAAGTATTGGTTGTGAAATATTATACAATTTTGTTTCTTCCAGAGGGCCTAAAGTAGTAAAACTCATAATAAGCTCCAAATATTAGTGAGTGTAGGGTTAGAGAGAGCAACCAACCTCTAGTGGTCAAGGATAAACCTGATGCTAGAGGAGTTGTGATCTAAATGTCTCATGATACTTTCCATATGGGACCACAAAGAAAGGGTGAAGTTACAACCATTGAATAGGTGACATTAATTTTCCTCTTTTGCTTTATAAAGGAAGCACATAAAGGGGCTAGAGAATAATATTTTTACTAATTTTTCCCTAGTTATAACTTTCATTTGCACTAAGATCCCTAAAAAGAGAAATATTTTGGGCAATGGATTTGTTTCCGTATCTTATTCAAAATTGAGTTTTTGGGTTTGCCTAAGGTATTTTCTTCTAGATGATAGGCTTCTTTGATGGAGATTGTTTCCCTCGAAGTGTTCCCCAAATGTAGCTTGTTTGGCTTAGGTGAGTAATGTATGGCCCTCTCATGTATGTCCTACCAAAAGGAGTTTTAGTTTCTTTCTTTGGGATGGGAGCTCCAATGATTAAATGGAAGCCAAGATCTCCAAAGCATGTTGGGTTAGGAAGGATAAATTTGAATTGTGCCTTAGTCAAATTTAGTAATTTGATTTTTCACATCAACTAGATGACTTGGATTGTAGTTAACTTGAGTGAAATGGTCTTGTATACTAGTTAGCTTGGTTAATTTGAGTTGGATTCTATAAGTAGAGTTGTGCCTGTAGTGAATGCTAAAATTTAGCGATCTAGTTCAGTTATTTTCAGTTTGACTTAGATAACTAAGCTCAAATAACTAGTTGAGTCGGTTGAAGGTCGGTTGAGTAGTAGAACTCTTGTTAACTCGGTGATCTCTCAACTAAACTAGTCAATTAACTAAAATTAGCCTAGACATGCATTGAATTTGAATTGCCTAGATGGAGTGGAGGAAAAGCCACATTGTAATTGTAAGTTGTATACTAGTTGAGTGTATAGGCTTGGCTATTAAGCAAGTGAATAATTCCTTGGGAATTGTGCAATAAAATAGGAGAAAATTCCTACTTTTTAGGAGCTAATTTTCTCCGAGAAATCACAAGGAAAGAAGAGTAGGTTGGGGCCATGAATTGGCTAAGCTTTGGCTAGAGCAGGATAGTTAGCAAGAGAATAGGCTTACAGTGCAAGATGTGCTTCAGATTCGAAGAAAGTCATTATAATAGTTTCGCATTCTCATATAATTAATGGAAAGTAGCAGAGGGGATTTTACTAGTTGGGTTCCCATGTAAATCATTGTGTCCTTGTGGTGTTTTAATGGTGGCATGTCATTGCATGTGTTTCTAAACTATGATTTCCATTATGCAAAACAATAGAGGAAATTTGTAATATCTTGTTTTCAGTTTGAATACATCAGTAGTAGAAAATTTTGATTGATTTATACGTGGTATTGGAGTAGAAGTCACATTAGAACCCACTCAAAAGAGATTCTCCTTTAGACATTTCAATTTGCAGATTTAGCAAAGCAATTTTATGAAGTGTGGGAAAATGTCTTTCAATGGATTGAGCTTGGAGTATGCCCTTGAGGGAACCTTAAATTTCATATCTAGGAAGGATGGGATGGAAGACATTCTCGATCATGATGGTGTGTTCAAATACACCAAAACTAAGATTCCACAACCAAGAACATCAGATGCGCAAGAACTTGCACAATGGAAGAAGGATGTTACAAAAACTAGGAGGGTCATCCTAGAGGGTGTGAGAGACCACATAGCCTCGAATTTACATGGAAAGGAGACTCCCTTTCATATGTGGAAGACACTCACTAAATTATTAGAAAATAATAGTGATGCCAGGAAATTTGCAATGAGGGACAAGCTCATAAATATTTGCATGCAGAAAAATGAAGACTTTCCACGCTACCCATCCAGATTCACTCAAGTTCAATATGAACCTAGATGAGTAGGATAAAATATCTAATCCTCTAAGATAGTGATCCTAAGTCTCCTAGGTCTTCCAAAATTATGGCATAACTACCCAGTGTCTGTAAATGGAAGGGACAAATTACCGAATTGGGTGAGACTTTGGTCTGATTTGGTGCAAGAAGAAATTTGAAGGAACACTAGAGATGGAGTAACATCCAAACCTTAGGAGGAAGAGAATTTTTCATTTATTGGGAAGGGAACAAAACATAAGGGAAATAAGGCCCAAATAAAACTAGAGACCAGTTAGAATAATGGCAAGAATAAGGACTTGAGCAAGATAAAAAAATTTCACTGCCAGGAATTCGAGCCCTGTGCAACAAAGTGTCCATGTGAGAAGTCTAACAAGAAGGCCTTAGGAGGAGTTATAGGTGAAGCACTTGCCTCACAATTCGAATTAGAATTCACCCTAATTGCATGCATGGAAAGCACTGTGACGGGGAGTGTGTGGTATATAAATTCAGCTGCCTCATTCCGTATAAAGGGATGAAAAGAATTCTTCAGTATCCTAGAGGAGAAGGATCTCCAGATGCACATATAACTTGGGGATGCCGGGCGGTATAGTACTAAAGGAATTGGTAATGTAACCTTTAAGAGGTAGTTAGGCTCCCATATTGATGTGAAATATGTTATGTATGTACTTAGGATGAAGAAGAACTTGATCTTTGTAGTTGTATTGGAGGATTGTGGCTATGATGTTGTTTTCAGTAAAGGGGAATCCCTTTTGATACATGTAGCTATCAGGTAGGTGAAACAAATTGTAGTTTGTGTGAAGAACCTATATAAACCAGAGGTGTAATCTTGCATTACACTAGTAGAAAGACAAAAAGTGTACAAAGTTGAGATGTTGGAGAACTATGGCACATGCACACAGGACACTTACACAATGGGGCCTTAAGATCATGTAGTAGATTACCACTGGTCTCCCGTAATGTAACATTGACCAACATGATGTCTACAAGGGGTGCACATTGGGTAAATATGTCAAATCCACCTTCCAGGGCCGAGATATCAAAGCTGGAGAAATCTTGGAGCAAGTCCACTACGATGTATGTTGACCATTTTCTACAACTACTACAAAAAAACATGGGTATTATGTGATTCTTGTTCATGACTTTTCTAGAAAATGTTGGATCTTCTTCATGAAGGATGATTTTTTCTCAAAATTCATTGAATTCAATCATTGGTTTAAAAGGAGCCTCTAGTCAGAAATTGAAAGCCCTGAGAAGTGACAATGGAGGAGAATTTGTTTCTAACACCTTCAAGGAATTCTGTGAAAAAGAGGGGATTAGAATATAAATGATAGAACCCCAAAACCCACAGCAAAATGGGGTGGTTGAAATGAAGAACAAAATCATAGTGGGAGAAGCAAAAGCCATGTTGCATGATCAAGCGTTACCATTATATCATAGAAGCATGCAACACTACAGTTTATTTGTAGAACATGAGCCCTCATAGAATACTTGGCAAAACCATACCTAGATATTATTTCTCTACGAGGAAGCCAGTTATATCTTATTTTCAATTTTTTGGAGCTACTATGTATTTCCATGTCTCCAAGGATAAATGAATAAATTGGGGCCTAATACTGAGATGGGAGACTTTGTAGGATACACAGAGACACCACATAACTATAGGGTGTATTTTTCCTCAATCAGGGTGACATTAGTGAGGAGAGATGCTAAAGTTGATGATGAGAAGGATATGAGATGCTCTCTAGAGTGAGACTTGAGTATCCAACTAGAGGATGATTTCCCACTGGAGGATGAGCCTCATGCAGAGCTTCAATAGGTTATGGAGCAGCCACATGTAGAGGAGTAGACAGGAGGCCTAGTGGAGGCACCCACTCAACTAAAATATTCTGGAGAGGGGAGGAAGAGAATTAGAGAAGCTAATATATTGGTAGAGGATTCATGGGAGAATGTGGAAGATTTTACATCTTAGCATAGGCAGAGGAGGTCATAAGATAGGTACACTAGGTATATGGCTCTCATGGCAAAACTCAGTGATTCAGATCCTTTTTTGTTTGAGGAAGAAGTTTCTCAACCATTGTGGGTTGATCCCATGGTGTAGGAGTATGACTCCATCATGAAGAATGGTGTATGGGAGGTGGCGCTGAGGGCAAAAAACAAGTTAGTGGTTGGCTCTAGATGGATCTACAAAGTGAAGCATGCAGTTGATGGGAGCATCAAGAAGTACAAGGCTTGATTTGTGGCCAAAGGCTTTTGTCAGGTAGAGGGAGTGGACTATGAGGAAAAATTTCCCGTGTGGCAAGATATTCCTCCATCATAACCATTCTAGCATTAGCTACGCAGATAGGGTGGATTATCCTCCAGATGGATGTGAATACCACCTTTCGCAATGGTGTTGTTGAGGAAGAGACTTACGTAGATTAGCCATAGGAATTTGAGACATATGACAAGGAGAGACGTGTGAGTAGATCCAAGAGATCCTTTTACAGTCTCAAATAGGCACCCAGAGCATGGTCCACTCGGATTGACACATATCTTAGCGCATCGGGCTTCACGAAAAGTCAGGAATATGCCAATTTGTATCACAATGTGATAGATGGAAAGCTTCTTATCTTGGTTTTGTATGTTGATGACTCAATACTTATAGGGGATGAGCAATTGATCTACTCTTGCAA